>CABFWB010007356.1:0-15776 GCA_902151455.1 Timema bartmani | reverse complement strand
TTCTAACAATCTCTGCTTACCCTGGTCAAATGGGGACAGAGTGGGGGAGAATATTTCACAGGTACAGTTCTAACAATCTCTGCTTACCCTGGTCAAATGGGGACAGAGTGGGGGAGAATATTTCACATCTACAGTTTTAACAATCTCTGCTTACCCTGGTCAAATGGGGACAGAGTGGGGGAGAATATTTCACATCTACAGTTTTAACAATCTCTGCTTACCCTGGTCAAATGGGGACAGAGTGGGGGAGAATATTTCACATCTACAGTTTTAACAATCTCTGCTTACCCTGGTCAAATGGGGACAGAGTGGGGGAGAATATTTCACATCTACAGTTTTAACAATCTCTGATTACCCTGTCAACACCACATGATACGACATTAACAATAAGTAAAACACATTTGAAAAAATCAAATACAAGTACTGTATCCTTATAAACTTTCACCTCCTCATTCATAAGGGAATATTGGTAGTTATGAATGAAGTTAGTGGTCCCCCAGTCACTGAGTTTCGTGGAGTTTATTTAAGAGTTCATTAGCCCTTGCTATGACCAAGAAACTTTGTAAATCCTATTGTGTACCTTCCCTCCCCCTTCTATTTTCCCCCCTCCTTCAAAAATCTTCTTTCATTTTAAAATGCCTTGTTGGTACTAAGAATGAATAGGGGATGTTAGGACGCCTTAAGATGGAGGTTTACTTTCTTTAGAGAAGAAAAGGAAGAAAACCTTACAACTACGTAATGTCCTTAAGATATTATTATTCTTTCCTATTTCTTCGAAAAGTGTCAACACTCTTTTGGAAGTAAAGAAAAGGTCTTGACACTTTGAGCTTATTGAAGGAATAAGCTTAATAACCATGTTGAAGGGAAATATGGGGGCACTCCCAGGTACTAGCCTCGCGTGATGCGGTAGTTGGGGTTTTTTTCAGCCCTGCTGTCGACATGCTGGGAGTGGATTGGGTTTGGCGGATGGGGGATTACCATTTTATCACGGCTTTGAAGTCAGTGGCGTGTCGTGGATTGTAGCCAGGGTAAGAAAGACTTGATTTAAGTTGTGCTTGTGAATGCTTCTCTTCAATATGTAGAACACTCATTGGTCTGGTAGCGATAAACATACATGACATGTGGGTTGTTGTGTGGATCAGAGTCACTATACGATTGGTCAAATGGGGACAAGAGTGGGGGATATAACACAAGTGCAGTTTTAGCAAGATCTTCTTACCAAGGTATAATGGAGACAGATGCGATAAGAACGTATTAGCGGTACAGTTTTATAAAACTCTGCTTAATCTGGCAACACTCCACTTCACGACACACCACTGAGGAAGACTGACAAGGGGAATGTAAGACTTTACCACAATATCCAGGCAGTAGCTAAAATATTGGTATATTGGTATATTGGTAAGCTATATTGGTAGGTATTTATTTGTCCCGCTCATACGTGATCGACGTTTCTAATCTATGAAAATTTGCAAGGACTTGACATATTTGATTTTAGGACCTATTTTACAACCCGATTGTGCTGAGGGTCCGGAGTTCAATCCTCGGTCCCGGCACAGATTTATCTGATTGCCAAACCCTTCCTCCACCTCTGACAAGACGTGTATTAATCACAACTTGTGAATGTGAGGAATGCCAGGCCTTCACCGTGGTTCGGATCCCACGTTAAACTGTAGGTCCTCCATTTCATCTCACAATCACCCTACCATTGCACATTAGCGTAAGTGCGTACAACCCGAACGGGTAGTAAGACGCGGTGATAATTATAACGATAATAATAATAATACAACCCGATTCCTTTCCTGACGCTTTCCCGGGGAAACAAAGGGAATTCTCCGAGCGAGAGTGAAAGGGCCTACCAAACTTTCCAGGAAAGGTAGTTTCACATAGGCCTACTTTCCAAGATTGTCTTACAAGCCACAATCGACACGGGACTGACGACTTTACTTCCACTCCGAAGCAAGTTGTGCTACGGATTTTTTTTTCGCTCAAGAAAAATCCTTGGGTTTGAACCCACAAACATTAGATCCTGAGGCGAGCACTCAGTCCAAGACCAACGGGGTTGACATATCAGAGGATATTAAGGTGGGATTGTATGGGATTGTGTTTATGCAGGTTTTTTAAATCTTTTTTAACCAAAATAAATAGAATATTGCTCCAGTAAATCCTAAGAGTTTAATTTAACTAATGGTTTTTAGGGATTAGTAATGTTATATTTATAGGAAATGTACCCGCCTTTGTATAGAGTGATAGTGAAAATACCATTTTTGGAAAAACCACCCTAAGTACACCCCACCAAGATTTGAACCTCTATCTGCCCGTTGGCAGTCTAGTATCGCAGAGTAGCGCGTTAGACCATGTGGCCATTGAAGCCGGTGTTGTTGATTATTCGCTCCTGGACAGCATTGACTTACGTTTCAAATTAACTTTTATGTTATTTTCTATTCTACCTATAAAAATGCTCCCACGGAAATTTATTTTCTAGCGAAACTTTGGATGAAGAAAGTATTGTGATCTTTTTTTAAAAAAATAACTCAATATTTTGATGGACGTCGACCTTTCCTGACCCTTCCAAAGCCGAAAAAGTTGTTTTTTGCGATGCCAGCTGTCTTTCTCGGCCTAGAGCCGAAACAATTTTACTGATCGGGCTAAAACTTGGTACCTAGGGTTTTCATCAAGTTCCCCAGATGATTTTGTGGAGTTAATTATCCAACTTTTAAATTAAGGTTAGTTGACTTAAAAACTAAACAAGGAAAAAAAAAACGTTTTTACAAATCGCCGCTTGACGATTTTGATCAAAATTCTTACGTAAATAATGTTTAAACATTAGAAACAACTTGGTGCGGGTGGATCTGCGAAAAGGACTTAGAGGAGACCTTACATAAGGAGATATTTCCAATTTCAATCAAATCTCCACAATTCTTCAAGATATTAAATAACTTATCAGTGCAAAGTTGTAGTGTTATTACAAATAAACAACTTGTATTTGAAATACATTTTTATAAAGCCAATTGTTTACGGGCTATAAACACATATATGTTTTAAATGGAGGTCTGGGAAATTGATTGTTATGCTCTTTGGTGTACAGCGATGTTCCTTTGTTCTCATGATGTTTATATAGCAGTGTAGGCCTATATGATGCCCTTTGGTCGAATACAATTTTTAAAATATATTTCTGTAACTATGTAGGCCTATATTTCATTCATGCTCTTTGGTGTAGTTAGATTTATTTCATTATGTTTCTGCAACAATGTATATTATCTCGTTTCACATATTTTACGACTTTTTAAGTAAATATCTCCATATTTAGATGATTGATTGAGAAAATCTGTACCGTGCATTGTAATATTTATTTTAATCTATATCCTGGCAGGAAGATTCCAACAGGACAGTTTCGTGAATAAACCAAACAGAATGAGCTGTATAAGGTTTTAAAAAAAATAATATAGGAAATAAAACTACTTAAAGATTAAAAAATAATAATTTGTCACCATTTAAGAATATTTTTAGAACTATTTAATAATCTAATGTTTTTGTTTCAATTTTTTCCCCTTAAGGCTCACCGAAAAATTGAAACAAAAACATTAGATTATTAAATAGTTCTAAAAGTATTCTTAAATGGTCACAAAATTATTATTTTTTATCTTTGAGTAGTTTTTTTTCTATCTTATTTTTTTATTATTTTATTATTTATTATTTTATATAAATACATTAACATGGGAAATACTATCTTGAATGCTGATACGACACGAGTATATAACGTCTTTAAAGGTGTTACATGGGGAGAGCGTTTAATGCGTTTGGAAATCCCGTATTTTTGAAGAAGTGGTTTTATAACAGAACAATTTGAAGCAAATGCGGGATTGTTTTTTAAGGTTTTATATAAGTTACCAGACTTTTTTTTTTAAACTTTAAACTCAAGGTTTTAAACTCTTTAACTGGTCAAAACTTACGCCTATATTTGGTTGAAAACCATTTTAAGAAATATCAAACCACTTCGTAAATAATCCAGAATTTCGAAACAGCTGCAACGCTTTCAGTGCTACCCCATGTAACATCATTTAAGGTGGGAGTTTAGGGGACGCGAAAAAAGCGCAGTGTTTTTTGCCGTTTTTTTTAGCAAAACTTTTTTTTGCCCAAATATTTCTCCAGTAAAACATAAAGTTTAGTCTTCTTCATGTGATGATATCAACAGTTGTTGAATATTTGTCACTAGAATAGCGGCATTAGATGATAAAACATTTAAATTAAGAGACAAAGTTGTCATTAAATTCCAGGACACCCTTGACAGATATTCAACAACTGTTGATATTACCGTGTGAAGAAAATTAAACTCTTTGTTTATACTGGAGAGTTATTTTATTTATTTTGGTCAAAATAAATTTTGATATAAAAGCTGCAAAAATACCAACCTTTTCTCTTATCACCAACACTCATACTGGCTTTCATTTTAATGTCCAACTTTGTTCACGATGTCTATATCATGATTATACCTCCTCAGGGGTCCTATATGGATAAGAACCCCGGTAAATTAGGAACGACAGTTTCCCTCCAACACAAGTACTCGATGATCCGGTGATTTAGCCCGCGCAACCCCACAAACGGGCAGAGTGACCCCTTAGTATAAATATTATATTGTCAGCCATGATATCTCTGAAACAGAACCATAATATACTACAGTTTGCCAAGAAAAATGCTGACACACTGTTTTAAGTTGTCAGCTCTTTCTTACTATTGTTTACTAACTAATAAAAACAAGCTAATTAGACCAGTTCTGTCACTTTCAACTATCAACACTTATAATGTTAGTTTAAACAAACACCCAAACTTAGGGCAGGGTGATTACATACTTATTTTATCCCCATGTCCTACCATCTGTTCAAATTATGATAATTACTTTAACGGGGTAAGGATGAGGAAGCAAACATTTTAGAGGTAGTATATTGCTTGGAAGGAGAATGGAAAACCATTTAGGGGAGGAAAAAATCTTCAGTAGATAAGACCAGAATTCGAACCCCCATCTCCCCATCATAAGCAGGTAAATCCAACACGAGTGTTACGCCTTAGACCATTCCGCGACTGAAATACTAAAATACAGGTAAGAGAATTCTAATTAACCATTTTCACGAGTATATAGGCAGTTGATATACAATAAATTAATAACCTTAAAAATGCTAGATATAATCACATACATTTTATATATGCTATCTAAAGCATGCATACGCAATAAATTAATACATTAAAAAAACAAGAAAAATTCAATCCCAAAATGTAAAAACTTTGAAAAATTAGCGTGAAAAAATAGCAGATTTAAACCAGAATTGCTGAAAGCCGAACCAACACATCCCCTATATTAGGCAACCCGCTCACCACTGGTGCATAATTCCCCGACTCTCATTTACTATAATGTCAATAGGCTAAATCCAACTGTATTTGACATTCTCGGCATAAGGGGTGGTTTAATAAAGATACTTAAGCTAAGTTTGAAATGAGTACAAAATTAGCAATGTATTGGCTTCGAACTATCCAAATATTTCCTTCTAAAATTTCAATTAAATGTTATTTTTACCATCGATTTAAATAAAAACTTCATGGTAATCAAGGTGGTTCAAACCATCCAAATTTTCAAACTAACGAATGTAGATCCAGCCAAATCCAATGTAACAATATCTATAAAATAACATTAGTAAAAAGTGTAATGTTATAAATTTTGAATGCCAAAAAACATGTTTGTATTTTCTAGAAGGTAATTCCTATGAGAATTGGACTGTAACTACCAGTGCGCCCTCCCAGGGCTGAATCGCTCCCCTTCCCATACTCCTCTCCCTTTAACCTCCCCTCTCCCTTTAACCTCCCCTCTCCCTTTAACCTCCCCTCTCCCATGATGCAGTAGTAATTCTCAGCACGCTCCCTAGCGCAATATTGATCTCAGTGATACCAACCTAGCAAGCGTGGTGTTGGCAATCATTGCTTGGGAATCAGCCAGACACTCTCTCGTACAGCGCTGGGCAGACAAACCATCCACACACCCAGGGTACAGGACAAACCTCGACACACCCAGGGTACAGGACAAACCCTCCACACACCCAGGGTACAGGACAAACCCTCTATACACCCAGGCTACAGGACAAACCATCCACACACCCAGGGTACAGGACAATCTCTCCGCACACCCAGGGTACAGGACAAACCCTCCACACACCCAGGGTACAGGACAAACCCTCCACACACCCAGGGTACAGGACAAACCATCCACACACCCAGGGTACAGGACAATCTCTCCGCACACCCAGGGTACAGGACAAACCTCGACACACCCAGGCTACAACACAACTCCACACACCCAGGGTACAGGACAAACCATCCACACACCCAGGGTACAGGACAATCCCTCCGCACACCCAGGGTACAGGACAAACCTCGACACACCCAGGCTACAACACAACTCCACACAGCCATGACCAGGTCGATCGCAAGGGTGTCATGTGTCCTAGGCGAGACCTAACATTTCCCCTCAGCTGTATTCTCTATAATATAAATAAACAGCAAAATAATAATAATAATAATAATAATAATAATAATAACAATAATAATAGGTTACCGAAATACCGGGCAAAATAAGAACTAGAAATTATATTAGTAAATCAAAAATAAGTGGTCCTCTATACAATGTACACACTATCTCTTATACCTTCCTTTTCTCCTACATTTTTGGAAGCCTTCGATTAAATATCAAAGCGATTTGACGAAAAAGCGACACCGATTGTGATTAAAGCATGAAAGTGATTTTGTTGTTAAACATACTTTTTTAATATTTATTATTTATGTTGAATTAAATGTTTAGATATTATTTCTTTATTTAATGATATTTTTAGCTTATTTAATTTTACAACCACCCCTCTGCTCACACACCCTGGCAGCACTCCACGACACGCCTATGAAAATGTCACCCTCAGTACACACACCCAGGATTCTAAATCAGACTTTTGGTCACCGACAATCCAGTCAGTGAAAGTGACGCCTTAGACAATGTGGCCACCGATGTGACAAAACGTAGGCCTAAATCTGTCCAAAAAAAGGCTAGACCAAACCATGATATATCATCAAACCTTAGAATGTTTTCTAATTAATTGTTATACCAAGATAGCTTTGAGAATAACCTTATTTGACATCTAAGAAAAGGTACCAAATTTAATTTCATGTAGCCATACGTCAAATAATTTGTACCTGAAAGACCATTTGTTTAGCAGCTGTTACTTTTGACAGTCAAAACTTTCACAGCAAACAATTTGTTTTGAGCTATAATTTTCTTTTAAACGTTTTCTCTTTTTTGAAATATGAAATTATGAAAATGTCCGTTTGGATGTAGTTTTTTTTTTTTGCGGTAGATCACTTAAAGATTATTTACAAATTGATATTTTAAAAGGATTCCTCCCTTTCATAAATAAATATGGCGAGCTGGACTAGATGGATGCGGTTGATGACGTCAATACAACCCGTCACTATAAGTGCCTTTGTGTTTACAAAATAAAATATTTTTAGTTTGTAACGAATTTTTCCATGGCTTTTTCTATAAATAAAAAAACATTTATTTATATGAAAAATTATGTTGCCCAGTTATAAGAAGACTTGTGAATGTGAGGAATGCCAGGCCTCCACCGTGGTTCGGATTCCACGTTAAACTCTAGGTCCTCCATTTCATCTTACAATCACCCTACTATTACACATTAGTGTAAGTGCGTATAACCTGAATGGGTAGTAAGACGCGGTGCTAATAATATAAGAGGATAAAAGTTTTAATATTATATTTAATTTTTTATTTCATGCTCTATAATATTTATTATTGAAACAAAGGCAAAACAAAAAGCATTATATTTTTATTAATATTGTTTTGTTATTTCAATTAGTCATGAAACCCGTTTCGGTAACGGTCTAAGGCAAAATTTTCGCAATATAATGGACTGCTGATCACGGGGAGGTTGCGGATCGAATCCCGATCGGGTGAACTAAGGATGGTTTTTCAAAAATTAGTTTTCCACTTTACCTCCACTCAAAAGCGGGTTCATTCCTTTACATTCAACCTTCCTCTTCCATATAAGCGTATTTATAGTACATAAGCGAAAAATCCGAATAGGTAGTAAGACGCGGTGCAAATAAAAACCATCCTTAAGGAGGTATAAAAAGGATGTAACTCAGAACTATTTTGATCAACTAGGCCTATATAGTTTTTACGAAGCAAATAAAAATAATAGATTCATACCAGAATTGACATTAGTGTCTTTCAGTAAATATTTTCAATGAAAAAATATTTTTGTGGGTGTTAAAAAATATAATATTAATTAATATTTAGCACCGCGTCTTACTACCCGTTCGGGTTATACGCTTAAGTACTAATTACGCTTATAGATTAGGAATTGGGAGGGTTGAATTTAGAGGAAGTGAACCCACATTAGCGTGGAGGGAGAGTGGAAAACCATTTAGGAAAAAAACCCACAGTTCACCCGACCGAGATTCAAACCTCGATCTTCCCGTCCTCGGCGGTCGGGTTCAACACGACTAGCGCGTTGGCCAACTACGCCACCGAGGCGTGTGGTGTTAAAAAAAAAGTATATTCGTGAGGAAATTGAAGAAGTGAGTTGTGAAAGAAACGATGACGTCATTTCGGAAATTTGATACCCACGTTTTCGCCAGGCGTTGTTTGAATTGGAAAGAAGTATTTTTTTTATCCTGTGAGGTCAAGTAGGCCTCGACAACACACAAGGGGCGGGAAAAATAACAAAACAAATTATACTTTCTCTTTAAAGCAAGGTAATGGGTTTGAAGTGAAGCCATGTCCCCCCGACACTTGACAAGTGTTGTCCGTCCATGGACGGAGGTGTCGGGACGTTGGTTTGCAAACAGACAACACATCACCTGGCGAATTACAACAAACATTCAACAGGAATCTTCACATCGTTTGTGTGTGTGTGTGTGTGATTCGTGAGGCGACTCATGAGTCAGAGTCCAATTTTTCTAAGAAGAGCCTTTTATAAAATACAAACTTTTATTTGTGGCCAGCATTTATAACAATTTTTCTAAGAAGAGCCTTTTATAAAATACAAACTTTTATTTGCGGCCAGCATTTATAACATTGTAACATATTAATAGTGCTATTTTATAGGTTTTTACTTTCTCTCGACACCTCAGAGAGAAAGTATTGTGATCGTCATAGTAATTCAACCCGAGATTTTGATAAATGTCGATGTTTCATGACCCTTTGAAACAGAAAAAGTTGTTTTCGCAATTCTGTCTGTACCTAGGGCTAGAGCCGAAATTATTTTACCAATTGGACTAAAACTTGGTATCTGGGGTGTTCGTAAGTTCGTCCCAAGAGTTTTTTTGGAATTTGATATCCAACTCAAAATTTAAGGGTAGTTTACTGAATAGCAAAAAGAGACTAAATCGATTTTCTCAAAATTCGCTATAACGATTTTGATTAAATTTTATATATTTAGACACTGTTTATTATTATAAACAAGATAGCAGTTCTAATTTATTTCATGAAAATAACTTTGAGGGTATTTTACATGGGGGAAATTTTCCACTTTTCATCATTTCTCCGCAACTATTTGAGATATGAAATCACCTATCATTGTAAAGTTGTAGTACTGCTAGAAATAAAAATCTTTTAATCGAGATATATTTTTATAAAACCAGTAATTTCTGAGCTATAAGTAAATATATATACTTTTTAATTAAGGTCTTTGAAAATGAAATTGATTCTTATGCTCTTTGGAGGACAAAGATGTTTCTCTTTTCTCAATTTTTCTGTAACAATGTCCTTAGTTCCTAATGACATAGAGTAAGTAACAGTGTATATTATTTAATTTATGATCTCTGGTGTAATGTTTCTACAACAATGTATAGACCTATTATTTCGTTTCACAAATCTTACGAGTTTTTAATAAATGTCTATTTTAAGATAAAATGGGGAGAAATTCTGTGCGTGCGCCGTAACATTTATTTTTTATAACCGCGTCTTACCAATTGTTTGGGTTACCTGCATAGTAATGATTACTTTAATTGGGTAAGGATGATGAAGGTTGAATTCGAACCCCGAGCTCCCTGTCATCGGCAGTATAGTCTTACACTATAGTGGCGACTTAGACCATGCGGCCACCGAAACAGGTGTACATGAAAGTAAATCTAGTAACTTTTCTAATTTTGAGATAAGCCTGTTCCTATGAAAGTTGGGTTGTAGGCCCTTTCTGTACATCTACTCTACTTTCATATATTCATACGTCAAGTAATGTAATCTGAAGCTTTCGATTTTAATAGATTATATCAATACCAATTTAAATAACAGTAGCAATATAGTAAAATATTATCAGCGATGATTGTAAAAAATAAGTTGTTATTTTTAAGAGATTCTTCTTACCAAAATCCTGTTATACATTAACTCTTCACATCTTTATAAACAAAGCCGTTACTAAGATTAGTCCTCAAATCCAAACAAGGAATCTCAACATTAGTAGGCTACTGCAAATAATTTTAACTCAAGTATTTAGATAGATTACTAGCATTTCGCCCTCTCCCCATGCAGATGCGACTACATTTTCTCTAAATTATACAGCTACCATTCCTAACATACTAGTGTGAATATATAAACAACTTAAAAGGGGAGGAAAACGCTATGCATACAATAATAATAATAATAATAATAATAATAATAATAATAATAATAATAATAATAATAATAATAATAGTAGTAATAATAATAATAATAATAATAATTCCGGTATTAAAAAGTATGACCTTTAAGAAACATGTTAATTCCAGTAGCATGTCGCGAAGTGATGCCAGCGTAAGCAGAATTTGTTAAAATTGTAGATACCTGTTATATATTCTTCCCCACTCTGTCCCCATTTGACCAGTGTAAACAGAGTTTGTTGAAATTGTACCTGTGATATGTTCTCCCCCACTCTGTCCCATTTGACCAGTGTAAGCAGAGATTGTTAAAACTGTACCTATGATATGTTTCTCTCCCACTCTGTCCCATTTGACAGGGGTAAGCAGAGCTTGTTAAAACTGTACCTGTGATATGTTCTCACCCACTCTATCCCCATTTGACCAGGGTAAGCAGAGCTTGTTAAAACTGTACCTGTGATATGTTCTCACCCACTCTATCCCCATTTGACCAGGGTAAGCAAAGTTTGTTGAAATTGTACCTGTGATATGTTCTCCATCTTGTTCCCAATTGACCAATCATACATAGCCTAGGCTCTGCTCTACAAACCTTACATGGAAGTGCATTTCCGCTAATAACAGACCATTAGGTGTTCTACTGAGCGATGAGAATATTTCACTCTGCTTACTCTGGCAACAATCCAAGACACGCTACCGGTTACCCTCCTCAAGCGAGTGTAGTTTGGTCTATTGTTGCACGGACCGGACACGCGAATGTGCTCCGCGTGGTCTACCGTCAAGTTGGCAGCGTTTAGTAACAATAAGGACCCCGTGGGGAGTGTTCCGACGTGTTACCCTACAATAGGTCAGGGAGTCAGTGGCGTGCGCTGGCCACGTCTGCTGCGTCTACAAGCGGCAAGGCGACCTTAAATAAGAGGGCCTTAGTGACGAGGGGGGGGTTTGCTTTCAGCGTCTGAACGACGCTTTTCAGTGGAAGAGCCTCATATCCATATTTAATTGGTTAAAAAATAATATAATATTTAGCATCGCGTCTTACTACCAGCTCGGTTTATACGCTTTAGTACTAATTACGCTAATGGATTAGGAATTGGGAAGGTTGAATTTAGAGGAAATGAACCCGCATTTGCTTGGAGGGAGAGTGGAAAACAATTTAGGAAAAAACTCCCTCAGTCTACCCAACCGAGATTCGAACCTCGATCTCCCCGTCCTCGGCAGTCGAGCTCAACAGGACTAGCGCGTTAGCTAACTACGCCACCGAGGCAGGTGATTAAAAAATAAAGATGTGTAACCCCCTTCTTATTTTTACAGAATGCAATTATAATATTCTATTTAGAATCCTTGACTCTTTAAAAATGGAAAATTTTAGTAAACATTAGAGTGGAAAAAAAATTCCCAAATTAAACCTGGTTTTGTCTTAGAAACGAATTTATCGGTAAATTTTTGGCAAAACTGAGTATTGATTTGGTTTTTATTAAATAAATGGGACAGTTTTTTTTTCCGGTGAATCAAATATTAGTGTTCGAATTGGTTTTTATTTAGTGTGATTTCTGATATTTTTATTATTTAGCTAAAAGAAACTAAAATGTAGTGTTTCATGTTGCTTATACAGATTACGCAAAATTGTGGTTTTAGGTCAATACCTTCAGATTTGGGTTCTATGTTAATTTTTTTACTACATAGAACTACTCGAATAGGCTAGGATATTAGGAATTAGAATACTTTATAATTATAGTGACCTATAACTGGTAAAAGTTATGTGAGACTGAGTTTCAAATAAAATTGTCAAATAAGCTTACATCAGAATAATAATATAGGTACTCGCTTCGGTGGCAGTAAGGTCTAACGCGCTACCCTCACAGTAGACTAGACTGCCGATGACGGGGAGATCGAGGTTCGAATCTCGGCCGTGTTTACTGAGGATGGTTTTCCACTCTCCCTCCACGCAAATGCGGGTATACTTCCTTTAATATAGCTTTCCTAAAACCTAAAAATCATTAGCGTAGCTAGTATATAAGCGTATAAACTGAACGGGTAGTAAGACATGGTACTAAAAAAAACTTGTGTATTTGAAATTCTCAGGAGTTAAATAAAAGTAGCCCTAGAAAGGGGGGGGATAAGGGTAGTTTAAAGGGGATGAGGGGTGATCCTCTGGGGGCCAAGATGTATCCACGCGGAATATGATCGCATTACGTCAGTCCCCACTGCTTCTAAATACACTCCAACAGTTTACACTCCAACCTAATGAAGTGCTTGTTCAAACATCTTGAAATCCGCGCACTAGGTGTGCCTCACGCATCGCTGGCTGATCAAAATAAAGAGGGGGGGGGATCACACTCATGGGCCTCTGGACAATCAAGAGGTGTGAAATATCTAGAGGGCTCTTTTTTTATATCTCATTGTGTCATTTGACAAAAGAATATCCTTCAAAAACATTAGGGGGTACCCTTTTTATTTATTGAATATACTCGCGCTAGACTGTTATATTTTGTATTAACAAATATTTAACACATCTAGTTAGGAATGTTGTCCCTAGTAGTTATGTGAACTGTAGACCTCAATACCTCCTTTTAAACAATGAATAAGCGCATTATTTCATTTAGTCTTTTTTAGCACCGCGTCTTACTAACCGTTCGGGTTATAAACTTATGTACCAATTAATCTAATGGTTTTAGGGATTAGGGAGGTTATATTTATAGGAAATGTACCCGTATTTGTGTGGAGAGATAGTGGAAAACAATTTTGGAAAACCGCCCCCAGTAGCCTATACACGACCGAGATTCGAACCTCAAGCTCCCCGTCATCGGCAGTCTAATCTACTGCGAGGGTAGCGCGTTAGACTTTGCGGCCACTGAAGCGGGTTTAATTTCATTTTCATCTTCCTTCATTAAAATGCTAGCCAACAGTTGAGACCTATAACAGGCTAGCATTGAGAAAATACATATCACAAGGCTCACAAGAAAATGAATAGACTAGCTCTGTGAAAAATGAAATAAAACGATATTGATTTAATAGCTTAATAGTAGTCTGGGGAGAAAAAAAACCCAGTAGAAATAATGCAGCAATAATAATAATAATAATAATTAATACTGATCCGTCTACAATAAACAAACAGTAGGCAATCAATTTATAAGGGAGTTTTGTGCTGAGGGTCCGGGTTTCAATCCTCGGTCCCGGCACAGATTTATCTGATAGCCAAACCCTTCCTTCACCTCTGACAAGACGTGTAATAATCACAACTTGTGAATGTGTGTAATGCCAGGCCTCCACCGTGGTTCGGATTCCACGTTAAACTGAAGGTCCTCCATTTCATCTCACATTCAACCTACCATTACACGTTAGCGTAAGTGCGTATAACCAGAACGGGTAGTAAGACGCGGAACTAATAATAATAATAATAATAGAAGGAAATATACCTTTCATGACCTACTAAGTTTGGTTTTTATTTTATGGTAAAAATCAAATTCAAGAAATCTAGAGTTAACGTTTAAGCAACTAAACGGAGAAGCGGTTTAAGTTTGTAATTGTTACTGAAAAAAAAAGTAGTTTTTTATGATGTTAAGAATTATATTGCTACTATCGTTACTATAGTATCGACATATTTTCTCTTTGGATTTCCAGTTGAAATAAGCTATCTCCTGAAAATATTTCTCCTTGGATTTGAAGCTGATATTTCTCTTTGGTGATCAAGTTTGACAGAAAACAAATGAATACCTACTAGATTAAATAATAAATTATATTCATGCATAATAACAATTTTTCACGTGTTTTAAGAGGTCAGAATACCTCTCCAAAATGTCGCTAAAATTGGTTCACCAATTTGACAGCTATCGTAGAACAAATATTTTGACGGATAGGCAGATGATATGCCAAATGGTCAAGTTAAAACATCACCTCGATAATATCTCTCATTAATACAAATATTAATGTCGAATCTAGTCTAGATGGGGATGATAATACTACTCATTTTATTGTATTAGTTTTAATATTTGTTTTATCAAAAATATTTATAGTTATTGGACCTAATTTAATTCGAATTTTATTAGGATGGGATGGTTTAGGTATCAATGTTGTCAGATAAAAATTTATTTGTGCTTTCTACAAATTCTTTCCTATCAAAATATTACTGGAATTTAACATGACAGTAGAGATAAAACCAGAGGAGACTGTAAGTCTTTGACGATCAAGGTGCCGCTAGAAAAATTACAAATCATTGAACTTATAATTCACTACCCACCTCTGTGGCGTAGTTAGCTAACGCGCTAAATTCGTGTTTAGCCAGACCACTGAGGACGGGGATATCGAGGTTCGAATCTCGGTCGGGTGAACTGGGGGTGGTTTTTCCTAAATGGGTTTCCACTCTCCCTCTACGCAAATGCGGGTTCACTTCCTCTAATTCCAACCTTCCCAATTCCTCATCCATTAGTGTAATTATTACTTAAGCGTATAACCCGAACGGTTAGTAAGACGCGGTGCTAAATAATAATAATAAAAAAATTATTTTTATTTTAACGTATGTCACCAGTGTTTGTCAGCCAGACATTCCTGGTCTTCTGACAGTGGCGGACATGTAACTGTCTTCTGAGGTTGGGACACCCTGTAGGTGAGGTTACTTAGCCCCCCTGAGAGGATGTGATGAAGATGAGAATCATGTGATACTAGTAAGAAGTCTTAAACCTAAGTTAAGCCTAAATTAACCAGATCATCGCAATCATAGGAACAATTCTCCCTCGAATATAACCTGAACAGGTAGTAGGACACGGTGATAAAAAAAAATCCCCTTCGGAAAAATTATCTAAGGTACCTAAGTAAACCGAAGCCAGGACCTCTAGAATATTAGCCAATAATTCTGACCACTAGCTCAAAACGCTGGCTTACTTCCGGTCTAGAAGAACTTTTGTCTGCTATTCAAAAATAGCTAAACATAAATATGCGTCCCTAGCAGTGTCCGTGTCCGTTACTGGGAAGTTGTTTCACCTTAAGGGCCCCTTTTATTTTCCCGGGGAAATTTAAACTGTCCTCTATAGCAGGGATCTCCAAACTACGCCCCGCGGGCCACATCCGGCCCACCACAAGATTATATCCTGCCCGTTCCA
>CABFWB010007355.1:3369-25484 GCA_902151455.1 Timema bartmani | reverse complement strand
CAGACTTACAACAGCAAGAGTTGTCCGAGAGTTTAGCTCAGTCGGTAGTGTGTATACTTACTGTGCTAAGGGTCCCGGGTTAGATTCCAGGCTTGGCTGAAAAATGTATCATTGGTAGAATGTGGGATTACCCTTTTACGTTGATGAATTAACAGCTGGGGACTGGATGTTGTGTCTGTTCTAGATTTGAAGTTAGTTTATAAGTCGTGTGCTGATATAGTCTGTCGGCTTATAAAGTGCATGTTATATACCTGAAATAAGAAAAAAAAAATACAACAGCAAGTTGAAAAGTCTTGTCGCATGATTCGAATAAAGTCAGGGATTTGTCTAAGAGCACGCAACAGTCTGATTTGTGTGACAAATGGAAGGACAACATGTAGAACAGGCATGTCATAACTTGCGACCCGCGGGCCGAATGTGGCCCGCGGACCTTTTGTTGAACCATTATTCAATGTAGTCTGATCCATCATCTTATAAATGTTGTAGTTACATCATTTGAGATTGTTATATTTGGAAATCGGGCGGTTTTTTTTTTTGGGAAAATCTAGTCAGTGAGTTTAGTGCACTGAATGTTTACTCTTTACATGATTAGCAAAAGTTAATTTAAATCAAAATATTGGTGATTTTTGTCAGCACTTAAATTAAGAGTGTGTGAATAGCTGTTTTCTCTCATGAAGAGAAACAAAACACCCGAGAAATCATAGCTTATGAACACACATTTGTTATTAATTATGAAAGTGAATTCAAAACAAGATTTAAAGTCCAACACTCACTCCCTTACTATATAAAAGAGTTTCAATTTTTCGGTAAAAAAAATTAAAGTCAGTTTTAAATTCTACATTATCTTAATTTTCTTTCTATAGTAATAAGAATTTTAAAATTGATTTTTTTAAACTTCGTAATAATGTTGAATTTTTTGTGATGTGGGGGCTATCTGAATTTTTATCTTTCAATGTGGCCCTTATGATCCAATGAGTTTGTACAAATGTGAGGCTTAACAATAATCAAAAACCATTCATATAGATGTAACTTAGGAGTATATAACATTATCAATTGTATTAAATGAACAATAATCAATAATCCTATTAATGTCATGAAAACCATTTAAACTAGAGATGGGATCAGCTAATCTTCAAGGAGATTTGAGAGTCAAGGATAGGAAATAATTTCGGCTTCAGCTTCAAGATCCAAAACAAAAACAAAATTTTTCTAAATTCGAATTTGATAGAACTATTGTGATACCTACTAGGAATCTAACCCCCATAATTTTAGGACAAATCTAACATCCTGAACGTATACAATTAATTTAACACTTAACTTTACGTGATTTCATTTTATAACATAATATGTTATCAAGTAGTTACAAATTATCTTTTCTATAGCAAAGAGAATACTGTTTAAAAAATAAGAATTGAATAGAAAAAATTTAAATACTATAACTGAAAAAGATATCCTCCTGTGGTTATTACATTTTCTAAGATTTAAATATAAGATTTATAACTATAGACCTAAGTAAAATTAAGATTACGATTTACATCGAAAAAAAATGTTCACCTTCAATATTACAAAGCTATGCCACTAAAACATATTCATAGCTAAAATATATGTTCATTGTTATGTATATTACAAATTAATATTCATTTGAAAAAATCTGAAGTGATTAAATTACATGTTGTGATAATAATTAGATGTATTAGCTTAAGGCAAAACTTGTTAACCTTTTTGTAACAAGGCACTTTTTTCCAACAATAATTAATGTATAAATTTATATAAATGCTTTTTCTACCAACTTATCCCGCCTGGGTGCCCGAAATTGACTCAGATCAAAATGAGAAGCACAAATGTAGGCATGAATAATCTTCTCAATGTTGGCCATCAAGTATGGGTTTTTGGAGAACTCTGACCATTTCTGGTACCTGGAAAAATGAACAAATATTCTAGTGTTTATATTTATTCAAACAAATTGTAAACAAACATTTCTCCATAAAACATTCCCACTTATGTACCAAATAATACTGTTGAATGATTACTCTCTAAGTTTAAATAGAATTTTGGCATTTTACCTTTTGAACCTCATTTCTGGGGCTAAATATTAAATTGAGTCATGAAACAATGGTAGGGTGATAGTACGCTTTTTCCGTCCCATTTTAGGCTTTTTAATTTGTTATGATAAAAATTATTTGGATATTTTATTCACTTTATTACACACACAAGCATATGTAGAATTGAATAACATCAATATTTATAAATTCTTAAAACCTTTAATAAACATTACATCTGAATAAAACCTCAACAACAAATAGTAGTTCAAATTACTTTATGAATGTAAATATTGATGATGACCCTTGATCCTCTGTACTTTATTTCTGTAATCCTGTGCCAATGCAATAAAACAACGACATAATTGGATGATGTGTACCTTTATATTACATTATTATTGCGTGAAGGGTTAAGCTTGGTTGGGAAAGTATCATAATAATGAATATAATTATAAACTAATTTATATTTTTATTGCCATGATGTCACCAAGTTATATTTTTATTGCCATGTTGTCACCAATGTATTGCTCAAACTTTTTATCTTATTCTTTTGTTTAATTCGGTCGAAATGAGAGGCCTCTACAGATTGTTTATGTGATTTTATGAAGGCGATAAATTTACTTTGCATTTTAAGTTAAGCTGTGCTGTGACTTAGAACAATCATTAATAAAATAATTTTTTTTCAAGAAAGTAGCCTATATGTAGGTCTAGCGCTATGTGTAGTTTAATTTAATTTTTAAGAGATCTTTAACTTGCACTTTCTGAACCGACTGATTATATCAGAACGTGAGAATTTTTATAAGCGAGAGCGAAAGGGCCAGCAATTTTGCCGGGAAAGATATTCTCACAATGGGACGGATGATAAGTACCTGGGGTCTATCCCCAATAGTAGGCCTAAATGGTTGCTGTAATGTTTAAAATGTATATAATACAACCTCCATGGAAAAGTGTGCGACAAGCTCGCACCAGTCGAAATTTATTTGACCCTTATACAATAATTTTTTATTGAAATCACTTGTATTTCCTTTTTACACTGTTTTGAATATGCTATTATTCTTAGCATTAGTTTTAATCTTCATTAAAATTAATTTTTTGCATTAGTGTTTTTTTTTCTTCAAATATTATTTTAAATCTACCAAACATTCTAGTAGTATCGGACGCCATTTTAATGCCATTACTTTTGTTTTATTGTTTATTGAGAGATATTTCTGTCCTTTATAATATATATATATTCATATATTATAAAGGACAGAAATATATCTCAATAAAGCCCGTGTGGGTTAATGTGAATTCACACGTTCGCCGAAAAACTAGCGCAGAACAGAAACGTGGTCACGTGAGGCGCTCTAAGCCAATACCAACTCACAAGATTTCCGCTTAATCGGTGCGAGCTGTTCTGCTGAAGTTCAACTATTCTCTACTTTGTCCGCTTTGCTCGAGATGTTCGGCATAGGAGAACCAATCAAATCTCAGAGCCAACCATCTCAAATTAGTGCGCATGCGCATTTGTCAACGCATGCGCTCTACAGCCAGAAGTTAGTAGACAGCTTTGTTGGTCTTTGTGAGGAGTTTTAAAAAAACTCGTTAATGTAAAGCGTGTCTATTGATGTATTAGATTGTGCCACGACACAGCGTTATAATTTGTAAACATCCATCGGGAAAATGGTTTAAAATATATGTGAATCCCCTAGAAAATAAAATATGTTGATAATCAGCTGTTTAAAGCGTTGCAATGCATCATGGGTCAACTTAAAAGATGTGAATTACTGCGTAGATTCTGCTTTCTATTTTTCGGCGAAAGTGTGAACCCCGAACTCCCAGAACAGAAGTCCAACACCTCACCCCTAGACCTCCAGGTCACCCTAATTAATTAATTATTTTATGATTCAATAATTGATTGGGATTCACAAGTATTTTTTCAAAGCAAGTTATAAAATCAATTATTATCAATTATTTTAAACCTAATACTTTTTTTTATGTTTATATAGGCTGCGTGACTACATGTGTTGGTAGCTTCTAAAAAAATATATGTACATAAAGCTGAAAGTGTACAAGTATACTAAGAAAAAAGTTATGTTGTAAAAATGTTTTTTCTTTTAATTTTGACAAAAAATTACGAATCCGAATATTTAAATCGCGTGAATAATGGTTTGATGGTAAAAAGGTATTCAATACTATTTCTTATCACCTCTCGGAAAGTACTGATTATTTTAGTTGTGATTCGTTTACTACCGGGCCAAGTGACTTTCAGCTAGTAGGAATTAAAAAAACCTCTGATCTTAGGTGATTTTAATATTCTATTGCTTGTGTTCCCGTTTTGATTATTGTTATGTTCAGCCATTTAAATTAAAATCGATATTTATAAAATTATACTATGTAACTTCCCAATAAGTTCTTTAAATTGAAAAATGGCAACATGGACACGGGAATTGAACCCGGGACCTTTAGATTGGTGCATCAATTCTCTGACCACTGAACTATCTAGGAATCGTCCCGTGCCTAGGGTCAAATATAATAGCCTTGCTATTTAATCCATCATAATAATTATATGGCGCATAATCCTTCCTAATAGGTGTTTGGCCAATTAGTACTGGTATAACTTTCACAGGCAGGGATATATTTCAATTAATTGTATTTATTTATTTATTTTACTTTATCCACAGAAAGAAGCTACCCATTGCTATTTTACTCATTGTTAAAAATTTCATCATCTCACTGCACAGTAATTCTTACTATTTCTTATCACCTCTCAGTATGTACTGATTATTTTAGTTGTGATTTGTTTACTACCGGTCCAAGTGACTTTCAGCGAGTAGGAAATAAAAAACCTCTGATCTTAAGTGGAGTGAAGAAGCAAGACATTATATTTTAAAAAGGTGTCTTTAGAATGTAAATGATTGGATGTGTCTTGCTTTTAAAAAAACTTAATTTTATTATTCTATTACTTGTGTTCCTGTATTTACTATTGCTATGTTTATCCATGTAAATTAAAATCAATATTTATAAAATTATATTATGTAACTTCCCAATAGGTTCTTTAAATTGAAAAATGGCACCTGGACACGAGAATTGAACCCGGGACCTTTGGCTTAGTACGTCAATTCTCTGACGACTGAGCAATCAATAAATTGTCCCGTGCCTAGGGTCAAATATAATAGACTTGCTATTTAATCCATCATGATAATTATATGGCGCATAATCCTTCCTAATAAGTGTTTGGTATAACTTTCACAGGCAGGGATATATTTCAATTAATTGTATTTATTTATTTATTTTACTTTATCCACAGAAAGAGGCAATTTAACTAAATTAATGTTAAAAATTTCATCATCTCATTGCACAATATTTTTAAAAAAATATTTGTCACTTCCTCCCATGTAAAATATATTAAAAATAATTCCCTCACATGGCTTGTCATTCCCATATACTTCAAATATAATAAAACGTCATAATCTAATATATTCATCATTAAATTTGAAATTTCAATTTATATTGTATTTAGTACACGTNCATGTAAAATATATTACAAATAATTCCCTCAAATGGCTTGTCATTCCCATATACTTCAAATATAGTAAAACGTCATAATCTAATATATTCATCATTAAATTTAAAATTTCAATTTATATTGTATTTAGTACACGTTTATATTTAATTTAACCTGAAGACTTTTCCGACCTATTAATATTTCCTCTCAATTTTTATTTTTTACTTACTTACACTATGGCATTAGGAACTCGAAAGTTCATATAGAGGATAATAAATACAAAACATTGTCATAAAACAAATCCTTGGAACTGGGAACAAATAAGTTTATTTTTAAGATAATGGTAAATCAAGAGTCTAGTTTAATAAACTACTAACATTTCATTATTATGTAATGCACTTTTTATAAAATACATATTTAAGAAGAAATTACAAGCCAGTATAAATATAAATCATATATAGCTTTCTAAATAACATTTAGATAATATTAGGTAATCTGTCATTTGACAAAGGAGTTCAATCACGTTTTTATTTGCAAGAAAAGGAGTTGACAGTGAATGGGCTTATAAACTTAAAGGCAAGATACACGATTCTGTGAGAAAAGAAATTAGAATTATTCACATGCAAAAGTAATTTTAGCTAGGGGGTAGGGTGAATAGAATTTAGACTTATTTAAGGGGTTATCAGTTTTAATACAATCCAACCCGAGGGCCAAAGAATTCACGAGTTTAGTGGCGGGCCGCATCATAATCTGCTAATTTTTTTCAAGTCTACTTAATTGATCATAGGGGTGGAAGGAAATAGGACTCACGCGGATATTATAAAATATAGAGTATAATTAAGTGTATTACTGAATGAACATTAGTTAGAGCTTTCATGGGTTTTTCTCCCGAAAGTCAAAGCTTTCCCGTTTCTCGGCTAAACACATCAATTTTACTTCAGTAGATTACTTTTACAAGAAACTACGCGGGCCGCTATACAATACAATTGTGATAAAACTTCCTGGTTCTGACATCTTTAAATTTACTCTGTTATAATCCAGAATGTTGTGTAACCGCAAAAAAACAAACAAAAAAAAACACATCAATAAAACTTTACAAAACCTTTATCTATAATATATTATAGTCTCTTGCATAATATTTTCTTTACTGACATGTCCAACAGTAAAGTGATCAAAATACAAACAAGTGCCACTATATTAATAAAACAATAAAAAATTTGACATTTGCATGTGATTGTATTAATACACAATAACCTTTTATAACATTATAAGAATAGTATAAAAAGTTCATAATATGTCATTCTAATTAAATGCTTAAGAGTTTTTTAATAATAAAATAAGCATAGATTACTATCATAAATTACTAAATTTACTTGTTAAGGTAAGAAAATACAAAATATATTATGTACTATACATAATTTACAATTAAACTCTAAAAAGAGGGCAAGCTCAGCATATGTAAAGTCTGTTCAGCGTAGGAATTGTTTTCTGAAAGGCCTTTTTCCCTACCAGAAATCTATTATATAGTAGGATATTGGTAGGAAAAAAGACCTTTCAGAGAGTAATTCCTACCGTGAATGAAGTATATATGTGTGTTTATATATAATATCAAAATTCGATGACAATGCACAAGTTGACCATTGAGAGAAATACTTGGTAGGCACGTAAACAATACCACATAAGATAGCCAAATAAGTCCTAAAATTTTAAATTGGTAATGTGGAAACTTAAAAAAGAGGGAGGATGAGGTGGTAGTAACTTTATATATTCTTAAAATAATTAAAGCTATTACTTGGCACGGGAGAAAATTTAAATTCACTACATACTATAAAAATTAAAAGTTTGTAATTTAAAAATCAGATGCTGAGAAATAGGGGCAGGGGTTGAGAGGGGATAAGAGGGGACTCCCTAAAAATGTCCTAGCCCCAACTTAAATTATAAACGGTCCAGATTACACTTTTCCTCTCTTCTGGTGGGGCGGATACTTCCACCCCACACCCCCAAATCTTCTTGCTCATTCAATGGCATACAGTTCCTATACATTCAATTACAGACTACCTTGAACGCTTCTGTATTAATAAAACTGGTTTTAATTTAATTTGAACTAGCAAAGCCGAGCGCGAATTGCGCGAAATTTGCGTAAAAATTGTTAGAATTCTGGTTAATTATTTTGTAATTTAGTATTCTTAATACTGTATACTAACCGCATATCGTAAGTATCTTATCGCTCTTAATATTCTCGATGATAGCAGTGGCGGGGAGTCCACTCTTTGTACCCATAATGCGAAGTATCAAAAGACCTGCAGTTTAAAGGTTAACAAAACGGAACTGTATTGAGCTCAGAAGCGAAGGGCTGCAGAAGATTCTGGTGATGGCAATGGAGGTGGTGGTAAAAACAATTAATTCATGAGTACTGGTGCATCTGTAGCTTCAAAGGAGAATTTGTGTTTGTTTCTGTGGTGGTCCTGTTTCTCCTTCCCGTCTATTGGATGGTGTGTGCACTTTGACTTAATAGCCATCGAGGTAAAATATCACCGGGAATGTTTGTCTAATTTGTATAAAACTGAGCGGTGAGCTAGAAAAGAAGCTATACAAAATACAGGGCAAGTACGCATTTTTGCTCTGGCTTTCGCAGAGTTGATCACCTTTATACAATCGAGCATTGAGGATTGAAATGTGCAACCTGGGACCCCTAGCCCAACCGACTGTCTTGGACTCGACAGTAAATTCAGATAGGATTCGAACCCCAACCTGATTACTAACAGCGACAAAGTGTGATTAAAGCATAACACCTTAGACCGAACGACTACCACTGTGGTTCACCCAAAAGAAGATTATGGCATGGTAGATTGTTGCTTTACATAAAATATATTTTCAAATATTTAACATTCTCAGCATTTGCAACAAAATCCAGGCTATTGAACAACAGTAAGTCCTGCTATAACGTTGTCCATCACAACGTTGTTTAGTTGAAACGTTGTTAATAGTCTCTGACCCTCGTTTTACTTAACGTTGTCCCTGACTGGCTACAGTGTTGTTTTTCACCCGATTAAATCAAGCGTTAAGTTTGAATCGTTTGCCAAACACCTGATAACCGCCCGCGCTATGCAAGAGTCATGCAGACCCCGTCACGAGGTGTATTAACTTGGAGTACCACTTTCAAATATTGAATTTTTTTGTGCCAAAGTTTTGTACTAGTTTTGTATCGTTTTTTGCCACAAACAAAAAGTTTTGTGCCTCCACCCATTTTGAGTAATTAACATACAAATGTGGTAGCTCCAAGTTAATGTTGGAGTACCACTTTCAAATTTTGAACTTTTTTCGATGCCAACGTTTGTACTAGTTTTGTACCTTTTGTATCAGAAACGAAAAGTTTGGTATCCCCCACCATTTTGAGTAATTATCATATCAAAATTGCCACTCCAAATTAAGGGGTAACTATATCTTTATAATTTTGAACTTTTTTCAATGACAACGTTTTGTAATAATCCTGTACCGCTTTGTAACATAAATTTAGTTTGCGTATAATATCTCGCCAGATTAATCGAGGTTTATAAAGTGTAATGTAAATAATATACTACCTCAGTGGCGGACACAAATCATTTTCACAGGGAGGAGTGGGGGTGTCATAATTATAAATAACATAGTTACTTACAATGCTAGAGTTCTGTTTAAAGCCATTTAATAGTTTCTCATTCTTATTTGATCTTATGTATGTTTTAAACAGTGGTCATCCTCTTAAATTTTTTAAAATCAGTTAGTTTATATTATTAACTATTTGAATCGGTGATTGGAAAAAGGATAACATTCCAGTTTACCTAGTTCTCTGTAAAACGAAAAAAACAGTTTAATGACAAAACTATAAGTTTTATCGAAAAGGTTACCATTAGGCAATTGTAGTCCTGGTCAATAAGTATTCAATCCTAAAATATCAAAGTGAAATTCTCATTATTTTATTAATTATTACTAATTAAAGTTGTTGGAATGTTATCCTTTTTCCACTCAACGCTTTGACAGAAGGTAAATAAGCAACTAATATCAGTTTTATGACAAAAAATATTTAATAGTGATTCAAACATTAAAAATAATAAGATTTTAACTCGATATATTAAATTTAAAAAAAACTGGCAGCAGCTGCGCCCTACGACTGACAAAGTATTGGTAGGCTATAATGAAGACCCACAGGTTCGGTCAGTAACGGTCTAGTCTCCCCTGCCCTTATGTTTTCATAAACTCTATTATTTGATAAAGAGCCGCTACTTGATTACTTTGTATGGCGGCTTTTTTCCCCCTAAAGATTATTTTCTTTACAATAGCAAAACGTAGGATTTATACGGTGTTGGAAACATTAGTTAATTATATGTTTTACTTTTTTTGTGTGTGTTGCAAAAACCAATAAAGGACTTGTTTTCAGTATTTCATATTTAATTAGTTTAGTGCAGAGTTGAGCGCGTCTTTCTACTGCGTCGCACGTGAAAAGACTGTTAAAATGAATGGTCCAATGATATTAATATAAGTTTTTCAAAGTTAACATTCCAGGAATCTTATGCTTTTTCCATTCAACGAAACTTCAAGGCCGATTTTAAGCATGATAGGATACCAAAATGTTTACTTTTTTTCATTCATTAGATAGATTATTAAAAAAAACTACAAAATGGCTATCTCAGTTTAATTTATCATATTTATGGAATGTTATCCTTTTTCCAATCACCGATTCATTTAGAGTGGCCCTCCTTCAACAATTTTTTGTAACATTGATCACTCTAGAAGCTATGAGTAGTCTTCGCCTTGATTTCAAAAAATAAATAAATTATTTTATAGGCCTAAGCCATATAAAGTGTTTCTCACCTAGAAATATTTCAAATTTGGATGTACCTCTAAGCTATTTGGAGTGATCCTCACTTTAATTTTGTATGCTAATTGAGTGACCACGTTGTTATGATAATTACCCAAAATGGGTGTGGGTACAAAACTTTTTGTTTGTGGTACTAAACGGTAGAAAACTAGTATAAAACGTTGACATTGACAAAAGCTCAAAATTCTAAAGTGGTACTCCTGCAGTAACTTAGATTGAATACTTTGATATGCTAATTACTCAAAATGGGTACGGGTACAAAACTTTTTGTTTGTGGCACAAAAGGGTACAAAACTTTGGCACAAAAAAAATCCAAAATTTGAAATTGGTACTCCAAGTTAATGGACCTCCCCGTCACGCAATCTTCTTCTCCTTCTCCAACAACCTTTCTAAGTCATTGTTGAACAGAGCTGTACGATGCTCACTAAGAGCGGGCGGTGTAAGTCGAGTTACCCACATCTTAAGATAATTGGGGTGTATACCAGTTTGCTAGTAACGGGAAGGTTGGGCTTCGAATACCGGCTGGGTAGGGGGGCCCACAAAGAGTGTTTGAAAACGTTTTCCACTCTACCTCCACGTGCTATTGAAAGACGCTTATTGTTAGTCATCGTAACATATTATTGTGTCACAACAATACGGCGATAAGCAACAAAGAATGTATTTATTGGCGAGGTCTTCATGTCGTCAATGTTAGATTACTCAACCATACTGGATCGACGAAAGAATTACAAATATTAAACATTACAAAGCAAATTTAAATGCTTTTACAATCGTAAACAAATACAAATGGTAATTAGTATGTATATTATAAATATGGTATTTTCGTTGTGCTTTATTAATTATTTTCTCTTTCTACCATATATGGAGAGGGTGATTGGGGTGCTCTAGTTTTAATCACTACGGTACTTAAAAATGTTAAAACCATAAACGGAAACTTTAGTTATTCAAACTTCTCTACTGGTTGACTGGAGTGCGTATTATTGTGAAAAGATACTAGCGCTTTCTAGCTTCTTACCTGATCACAAAAACGAAAGTGCAGCAGTTCTAAAAAATTTTACTCTGTGACATCCTTTACATCCAAGTGAGGAAGTTGCGCTACGACCCTTCTACCCTCCCCTCCCCCCGACCCACTCCCCATCCAGTGCTGTATGATTTGAATACAAATATTTTGTCGGTTTAGTGTACTTATGTATACCTATGCAAATTTTTACATTTTGTAAGAAAATTAGCCTAGTAAAAATTAAAAATCATTCAAATTAAAACAGTTTTATATAAATACATTGTACATCTTGCGTCCCCCCTTTAGCAGCTATCGCGCTCGCCCTTGGGAGTTGTGCCCCACACTTTGATAACCAACCACTGCTTTAGACCTTGGTAAATAGTTACACCTAAGAAGACTACATGTCTTTAGAAACGATAATATATTCTATTTAACTAAATAGGACACACGCTGCCCTCTATTAACATCACAATACATCATAGCGAATTTTTTCGAACAAAGCTTAGACATAGAGCATTTATTTAAAGTCATTTGACCTAAATTCATTTGAACTAAAAGTCATTTGGCCTAAAAGTCACTTGGCCTAAAAGTCACTTGGCCTAAAGTTATTTGGCCTAAAATATATTTCGAATAAAAAAATGGATGTAGCTAAGTTCGAAAAAGTCATTTGGCCTAAAAGTTAGTTGGCCTAAAAGTCAGTCGGCCTAAAGTAAGTTGGCCTAGAAGTCATTTGGCCCAAAATAAGTTGGCCTAAACTTTAGACCAAGTGAATTTTAGGCCAACTGACGGGTACTCTCTAAATCTATGAGAGTTTACATGTTTTTGCCCCAACTCCTTAAATTACAGTTTTACTATTAATTTCAATCTAAAAATACCTTAATTAATCATAGTATCTCCTATACACAATATTTAGTTGTATGTATATTTTAAATTATAACTATCTGCATAGGTAGGAGTGCGGATGCAATTTAAAGCTCAACTTGTACTCCTTTTCTGATGAGGTTGGGGTTCGAATAATTTTTGGGTGTAACGAGGGTATTTTTAGTTCCTAAATTGTTTGTCCACTTTCTTTTTCCCTGTAAATTCTGGTATGTTTCCTCTAAATTCTACCTTCATCAACCTTACACGATTAAAGCAATTATCATACACTCGTGTAACTTGACTAGTTTGTAAGATGTAATGATAAAAATAAACTAATGTTGTGATCGAGCCTACTGGCCTCTCTTGTCAGTGTCAGGACCCCTAACAGCTCACCTAATCTGAGTGGGTTTTTTTTGTTGATAGGTACTTGTCCTTGGGTTGCTGATCATTGGATGCGTATCTCCACCCAATTACTTGTTGGGGTCATGTCGTTTGAGGAGCACCCTGAAGAAATTTCTATATTTGCGAATGTGGAACATTTTCTATTTCCTTCCCTTCATTTATATATTATTTTGGTTTTTTTTTCTACCATAATTTCAGAGACAATGGTGTCCAAACTCCTCCAAACAAAACAACGGTCTTAATTTTGAAGTGTTTAATATTTCAATGTATTTCCTCAAGGGGAAGCAACAGTAGGCCTAGAGTCACTTAGCCTTAAAATTAATTTGACTAAAGTTTAGTTGGCCTAAGGTCATTTATAGTAGACAAAAATTGGTGTTGTTAAGTTCACCAAAAGTCAGTTGGCCTAAAGTCATTTGGCCTAAGAATTAAATCCACATAAAGTCATTCGGCCTAAAGTTTATGCCAAATGTCTTTAGACCAACTGACGTAGGCCTATATCCTTCCTTAATTAGTTTCCTTTATTTAGGTTATTTGTAACAGAGTATTTAACTGGGATAACTCATGGCCAGGAAGTATCGCCGTGTATATGAGAGAGTGGGGGGAGAATATACTATTACATATATATATATTCCTCCCTAAAGCACAAGCTGGTATAGCTAATTTACAACGGGAATGTAGGTAAGATAGAGCTAGCAGAAGGTTCTTTGTTGTAAACATTTTCTGGAATTATTAATATACCCGTTTGATAACATTTTTTATTGATAATATATTATTACCAGGCAAATAACTACTATTTCCTGAATAGGTTGACATCAGTCTGTAGCTCACTTATAAAATATTTACAAACGAGAGCTTCCAAAAGGTTGCATTCGCTACATAAATAAAGATGGCGAACTGGACGAAGATGAAGATGACGTCATTACATCCCGTATCTGTGCCTTTGTGTTTTACAAAAAAGAAAACTTTTCATTTTGATACTAATATTTTGTATAACTTTTTCTGTAAGTCATAAAAAAAACATTTATTTTCAATGGTCAGTTATTAGAAGGTAAAAGTGTGAGTACAATTATTAATTTAAACTATCATAAACTCATTGCAAATTCTGAGCTATGCCCCAATTTATTAACTAAAGTACTGTAAAATTATATCTGACAGCTATAAAAAGTAATTAGATCTACTTTCACGTAATCATCCGTCAAGCCATGCTATTTTAAATTGTCAGTTTTGATAGTTAATAACCTGTAAAATAACAACAATAATACAGTAATATATTATCAATAATGGCCGCGAAAAATTTGTCCTTTAAAAGATACTCCAAATGTTAATTCTTAGGAAAATCAAGCTATAGAATTATGATAAAGGTGGGACAGTAGGGAACACGAGTTAAGGGCAGTATTAATATTTTTTTTTTGTATCAATGACAACTTTTTCTCTTCATTTAAAAAGTTTCTAATCTAATGTCGCTATGCTCATGACAGATATTCCACAACTGTTGTTACCATTATGTGAAGAAAATTAAACTCTATGTTCGTACTGGAGAAATAGTTTTTATTTTATTTTAACAAAAAAAAGGTTTTTCTATAAAAACTGCAAAAACACTCCCCTTAGTTCGCCTTCCCTACACGCCCATCTTAATCCAATTCATTAGAATAGAGAGAAGGGTCTATTATTCGCACAGTCTAGCTACTTGTATTATTATTATTATTATTATTATTATTATTATTATTATTATTATTATTATTTAGGTTAAAAAGTATTCCGACACCTTAGCTCTCTATTCTTTCATATTGATAATTTAATGGCCGGGGACTAGATGTTGTGCCTGCCCTAATCTTAAGATAGATTAAAAGGCAAGCCTAATAATAATACGAAAAGCCTAAGCCACTGGAAGTATAAAATATATGACTTGAATAAAATAAATGACCCAGTCCATAGGTTGGAAACAGTAATGGATGTAAAGTAAAAGATTTAAGAGCAAATATACAACAGTAATAATTATTATGATAACGGCTGGGAGTCAAATATGTTTTCTCTCCCATCTCGGACTTAGAACCAGGATTCGTTCCGCGTCCGACTATCTCATCATCAGTTAACCAGATAAGATAAGATTAAGGTTGTCCACGCGCCCTCCAGTGTTCTCTCCAGGCGAATTATGAATTAGTAGTAACAATAGTGATAGTAATTAAATTGACCTAGTTTTTATATTTTTGATATATTCGAAGGAAAAATAACTTTTGTCCTTTTGTATGTAATTTTTTTTTTCAAGAATTGTTTTAGATTAAGAACTAAAATAATATTGCCATGTATTTTATTTGAATAATCTTGCCATATTTTTATTTGAATAATTGTTGTGATAATATGTGCCAATATCTGTTTGATGTTTTTTTTACCATTTTACTCCGGTGCACACGAATTGTGGAACAACTCATCCGAACTGCAGAGTAAAAATTAAATCTGTAATGACCTTGTTCAAAATGGAAAATGGGGGTTAGGTTAGGTTAGACTAGGTTTGTTTAGGTTAGGTTATGTTAGGGTAGGTTAGGTTATGTTAGGTTATGTTAAGTTAGGTTATATTAGGCTAGGTTATGTTAGGTTCGTTTAAGTTAAGTTAGATTACATTAGGTTATGTTAAGTTAGTTTAGGTTAGGTTATGTTAAGCTATGTTATGTTAGGTTAAGTTATGTTAGGTGTTAGGAGTTGAATGGGAGTACAGTTTTTTCCTAATATCATGAGCAGAGGGTGACAAGAATACTTTATTCCGCAATTCGAGTGCACCCTTTTACTCCAAGGGAGTAGAAAGCTAGTTTTTCTAGGGGGTAGAGTAGGTAGTGGGGGCTGGGGGGTGTATGCTAGAAAATGTTACTCTACCTTTAGCCAATACAATATTTTATATGTATATGTACCTCCCAGAAAACACCCTTTCTACGCCCTTGTGTTATTACTTATTTTTGTGTCTATCCTGATTTAATATTGAATCGATGGATGATAGGATTTTAAGTATTATTTGATTGTTAGATGGTTACCATTTTGAAATTAAGCAATTTATCAACATAATTTCAAACCTATTATTATATATTTTAATGTATACACCACCATACAACTAAACAAATATTTATTTTAAGTTAATGCAACCCAATTCAATGGCCGCATTGTGTAAAGCGCTACTCTCGCAATAGACTAGACTGCCGATGATGGGGAGATAGTGGTTCGATCCCAGTTGAGTGTACTGAGGTTTGTTTTCCAAAATTGTTTCCCCCTCTCTCTTCAAGCAAATGCTGGTACACCTCACAATTTAACATAAGCTTATAACCCGAATGGGTATTATGACGCAATGCTAAAAAAAAGGTGGTGCTTCAAATCTTAATATTAAAAAAATAGAATAGTCACCATTTTGAGATCGTGAAAGATTCTTATTTTTAATTACAGCTATAAGTTATTTACAATTTTTTTGTTACTTTATCTAATATATTGTTTTATTTTTAATTTGGTAAAAATTATATTATAGTGATATTGTTTTAGTTTGTTCGTAAATTAAAGTTGATAGATTGTAAATTTTATAATTTTTCTTGTATTAAATGATACTAATTATTTGAGAACTTCGAAGTTGACATTTTTTAAAACATTACCTACTTAAGCCTATCTTTGTATGTCCAGAATTTAATTTCTACTACCTACGTTGTTTGTGTCAAATAGGTAACTGTGAGTTACCCGCTTCTGTGGCCGCATGGTCTAAGGCGATACTCTCGCAATAAATTGAAAGATTCCAACAGGGCTCTTTTCCCTTAACAAATAACAACCATATAGTTTGAGTTTTATTAATAGAAAAAAAATGGTTGAAAATGTGACATTAGCTCATTTTCATTGACATTGTATGCATATTTACAGAGCTATGAGACTAGACTTGATGAAAAAAGGGCTCTATGGGCTCTTTTCCCTTAACAAATAACAACCATATAGTTTGAGTTTTATTAATAGAAAAAAAATTGTTGAAAATGTGACATTAGCTCATTTTCATTGACATTGTATGCATATTTGCAGAGCTATGAGACTAGACTTGATGAAAAAAGGGCTCTAGATTTAGCTCTAACAAATACAGTAAATTTTGATAGGCTCAGAACAGAAAATTTTAAGATATTTAAGGACTAACATCGAGCTTTAATTTTTACTTTGAGATAAGAAGTATCGTTTTATTTCCGCTCTTTCTTAATTACATGGCAAAGTGTGGTTGTAGGCGAGGGGCGAAAGGGAGTATAAGCTTAGCAATAATATAGAGGTAGTTCCAGAAAACGGCACAGACAATTGTACTTTAAGTCATGTGACCTGACAGCGATTGAATTGATACTTTCTCATTGACCAGATGGGGTGGAAGAGAATGTGTGAGCTAAAATCCATTTTATTGCTGTTTTTATGACATAAATAAAATATGGCTTCAGTATACATATTTAGTTTAACTTTTTACATAACTGAAAACTGAAACTGTAGCTCTTTATTTGTGTAGAAAATTCGACGAAATGTGTCCAATGAAGCAATATTTTATTTATTTTAACCAATAAAAAAGTTAAGTTTGCTATAAAAAAAACTGCAAAACTTACGGATTTTAACCCGCGTAACATTCAAACCCGCCTTAAAAAGCTTATGCTAAATGCTCCTTTAAATCACGGCCCATCCTCGCTACGCCTACACATTGTCACACTGCGACAATGTTATTCTAGCTAGGTTATTTATAATCTGCTGCTCATAGTAACGCTACCTACATCTCCTCTTGGCAACTAGTTGCGATACACATCCTGCTCTTGTTGCTCTATGACCGGTCTTAAAGTGTTTGTGGGGAGGGGGGGCGGCGGTTAATGGTGGGGGAACAGCTGATAAGTTCGGTAGTTTATCTGGCTGTCATAGAGTCACATGCGTTCTACTGACACGACGGTTCCTTAGTGTGTAGTGTGGACCTTTTCAAACGAAGCTTGCTCTTTGTGTGAGGCTACGAGAACAACGGGTAGCAACAATGAGAATTTCTTTGTTGTGGAGTATCTCGTCACATACTTGAATCAGTATTCTGTGTTGTGAATATTTTTTTAAAAAAAAAGAGTGTTTGTCGTATTTGGTTATTACAGTGTTTTCATGGATGTTTTTTGGTGAAGTTTAAAACTAATTTAAGAAAATTTTCGACAGTTGCTTCTCATTTTGTTGGTTCTGCTTTCGTAACAAAAACTTTACGATAATGGTTTAGGATAGGGAATTAGAACAAATTAACATTCAAGAGTTTTATGTTCGAGTTTGTGTTTTAAATAATGAATTGTTCCGAAAACTACTTGGATCAAAGTGGAAAAATACACAATTATATTAATTACATTTCATTAAAATGCCTGTTGCTTCACCCAAATTATTGTTGACAAACTACAACACACACATTTTATAGCAATACAACTTATTTTTAACGGACATTTTAGTGAACTATTAACGTCAGTGATTCTTCATTGTTGCTAATGTGGTGAAAAATCAAAAACATTTACTTTCCCCTTTTGCATGTAACAAAAGGGGGGAGCCTAGATTTATTATGTTTTATGTTTCTGTGATTTCGGTATTTTCTTGTATGTATTGACGACCTGCTCCAAACTTCGCGTACGTTACTTATTTTGTAAATTTCTAAAATGGAAGTCGAGAGAGGTTCGAAAACGGTCATCGAAAGCGTCCTTGCGAACGGGACCGCCGGTTCAATAAAGGGTGGTCTCACTAGTCTGAGGATAGTTAGCGAAGAACCAGTTGACGTCCACATTTCTGACGTGACCCTACCATCCACATCTTCTTCATCGTCTGCATTATCGACGAAAGTGCCCAAGAGCCGGATGGTCGATATCACCTTCACGAACCTTTCCTACTGCGTCAAGAAAGGGATAAGGCGAGGTAAGTTTACGGTTGAAAAGAAGCTGTTTTATTATTATTATTATTTATTTAGAGTAGGGTTCTAACTTACACTTTCTAAACACAAGGTTGTACCAACGATACAGCTCGCCAGATCGCCATGGAACTAGCCAGGGCCTTACTGGTGGGCGGAAGACAGTGTCTCCCAAACTGTGGTACACATAACCCCAGGTGTACGCGATGCATCACTGAGCTTTATTAATTAGAAAACAATTGTTTTAATGATGGTAAGTTTAAACACGCTTCAGTGCCCGAACGGTTTAAGGCGTCACTCTCGCGTTAGACTGGCCTGCTGGCGATAGGGAGATCGGGGTTCGAATCCCGGTTGGGTTATCTAAAGGAGGTTTTCCTCTAAATGGTTTCCCCCCTCTCCTTCCACGCAAATGCGGGTATATTAACTCTAAAATGCTTCCTTCCTCAGCCCTACTCTATTAGAATATAATCATTTAAGTGTAGAGCCTGAACGGGTAGTAAGACACGGTGATAAAAAAAAGGAAGTTTGAAAAAAACAAATTAACACAGCTTTTTGACATTAGTCTAATATCATGGACTTTTTAAAGCGATGTGTCACAGCGTTGTCTAGCTCATGATTAGAGTCTGAGACGACCTTTTATACTTTACAAGATAACAGGTGTCTCCTTTAATTTTATGAAGGATGGGACGGGGCAATATTCTAGAAATGTTAATTATTGTAAATAATGTATTTTTTGTATTTCTCTTCTGCCATCTCCTGTTAGGGGACTTCCCTCAAGAGCTCACCACTCGCAGAAACCCACCCTTACTCCACAACCACCAAATAAAGTTTTATGTACGGCCCTTGAACGAACTCTTTAGATGACTAAACCCCGTACCGGTGCAGATATGCACCTAAAGGCGTTAGTTTATCGGTAGACTGGATTAACTGGTGACTGGGAAGGTCTAAGTTTTAATCTAGGCTTTTTTTTTTACGCTAATGGGGGTGCATCTTCTCTAAAATTAACCCCTGCCCTTACCTCTTATATTTAGTCGTCAATAGACAACTTAGGGCTGGTCTTATGACTACGGGCTGAATATTGCTATCGGGAGGTTAAAGTTAGCTCCCAGTTTAAGGTTATCAGCCACTTTAATATTTTACGCGTATTATGAACTGAATTTATCTGCTGGATAGCTATCTGTAGGATAAACATACTTTTATATAGAAAATGCAAAGTTGGTACTGTTTTTACTGTTGCGCGCAACACTGTTAAGCCCAGACGCTACCGCTACATTCTAGCGAGTGACGAGAACGCTCAACATTTGTTAAATAATGGCGGCTAAACGAGTGCGAGTAAACAGATGGTATCACGTGGACGCAGAATCTAAGATGTCGTGCAAGTACTAATTTCGGTGTCTGCCAAAATGTGGTCACTAGTTGGGTACAACGTTTACAAAATTTCATTTATTGTACTCACATTTAAATAATTTGTTCTTATATAAATATAACTCTGCAAATAGCTTGTCATTTTATATAAAAGTGTGAATTAAATGTTCTAACTTTATATAGTTATAGACCGCACCTGTGCTTACTAAACACGTGAGCCAAAATTTTAACCTTAAAACAGATTCTGATAGACGAAACCTCAATTAAAACAACGCGTCACTATGGCAACAACAATTTTAACTTTCAGATAAAAGTTATCAGGTACTTTAACCTCCTGATAAAAATGTGATGGATAAATACATTTTATCTGGCAGATAAATGCTATCTTGCAGTCACAAGACGCACTTTTAACTTATCCACCAGATAGAAATATTTATCCAGGAGTCATAAGACCGGCCCTTAGTGTTTTTGTTTGTGTTTTGGTCACCGCGTCTTACCACCCATTAGAGCTGTACACATAATGTATCCTAATTTATTAGGCATGAGAAAGGTTGGATTTAGAGGAAGTGTACACTCGTATTTGCGTGGGGGGGAGGATGGAGAAACATTTAGGAGAAAAAAAACACCCTCGCGACACCCGTCCGGGTTTGTAGCCCTGATCTCTCCGTCATCAGCCTTCCAGTCCATTACGAGAGTGACGACGCCTCTCAAATCAGTTGATCATGTGCATTTGAAAGCGCATGCGCTGTAGAGCTATAAGCAAGCAGACAGCTTCGTGAGGAGATTTAAAATAACCTGCAAATGTAAAGCGTGTGTATCGATGTATTGGATTGTGCCACGACACAGCGTTATAATTTGAAAACATCCATCGTGTCAACTATCTAAAATATATGTTTATCCACTAGAAAATAAAATATGTTGATAATCAGCTGTTTTAAAGCGTTGTAATGCATCATGGGTCAAATTTGAGATGGTTGGTTCTCCTGTGCCTAACACCTCGAGCAGAGCGGACAAAGTAGAGAATAGTTGAACTTCAGCAGAACAGCTCGCTGCTCGCACCGATTAAGCTGAAATCTTGTGATTGGCTTAGAACGCGTCACGTGACTAGGTTTTTTTCTGCGCTAGTTTTTCGGCGAACGTGTGAATTCACAGTTAGACTATTCCACAACTGAAGCGGGCTACAAATATATACAGATTGTTTTAGAAACTTTCACAAAATATCAAAACTTGCTTCTTATCTAAATCAGACTACGCAGCTAACAAAAAAACTATCAAAAGAAGATTGTTTTTTTTTTATCATAGCCAACATTGATAAAAGGTCACCGACCTTTATTTATCAAACATCTGTCAAAAGTGACAGTGGCTTGGCAGTGGCGTATTACGACACTGAAATTAGATTTAAAAGGTTTGAACTTTCAGTTAAAGTTCAAGGGAGAACCGATTCTAACAGCACGTTTGCCTTATAAAATTGATATCGCTCCTAGCCCCTCCCTCGGGCAGTTAAAATAAATAACGTTTTATTGACATATGTTTGTACGGGTTCGTCTCTCAGCTTTGTTCTTGTACAAACAACAACCAGAGTCCTTGCTGTTAATTTATCCCTTTGTCACTTAGAGCTGACAACTAAATCCAGGATGTTGCCAGTGTTTTGGTTATAATCAGGGTTCTTATTTTGATGACGTCATCTTTATTTATTTTTATAAATCACAGACAATGCTTATGCTTGCACAAATTCTGTTCATAAGCCCCTGGGTGTGGAAATGTGTTTTTACATAGGCCTACATTTTTTTTTTGCAACTCCGGTTTTTAGGGTAGTATTTTCTTGGTTTACGTACTCTTTAAGTAATTTCTAGGCATTTATTTAGAATAAGTATATAATATAACCTAAGATTTGTCAACACACAGTTGTCGGAATGAGAAGTTAAACTAGGCCATGAACTTTGTATCACATTTGTCTGACTGAGAAGATAAAGTAGACCAAGAACTTTGTATTCTCTTTGATTGTTTGGTTGTAAAATACACATTCCTGGTGAGACACTGCAGCTAGGCTGTAGAGCAAAGGTCCACAACCTTTTTGTACCTTAGAGCACATTCAAAACTAACGATAGTGCGGTGGGCACCAATCACTTTTTCAACTAAATTTATAGCCGAACATAATTCTTAATGCAAATAACACACACACACAAAAAAAACAACATATTATTAAAAAAATT
>CABFWB010007354.1:0-25507 GCA_902151455.1 Timema bartmani | reverse complement strand
ACACCAGGGGATATTAACAATGCTGTCGTGACATCAGGGGATATTAACAAGTTGTCGTGGCATCAGGGGATATTAACAACGCTGTCATGACATCAGGGGATATTCACAAATCTGTCGTGACATCAGGGAGTATTAACAATGCTGTCGTGACATCAGGGGATATTAACAAAGTTGTCGTGACATCAGGGATATTTACTAACTCTGACAAAGGTATCAAGGATAATGTTATTCATACTGGACCTAATTACTATCCCCTAATGGTTAGCAATAGCTATGTTCGATTTCTATGTCAATATTACTCAACCCATTCAATATCTTAATTGACCAACTGTTAAACAGGTCTTGAGTTCAAACATCGACATTTAAAGTGTTTAGTAATGAGAGCTCTTGAAATATTGTGCTCATTTAATGATTTTCAACTGAGGTTCTCACTACATGATTTATTTTCCAAGACAAGTTCCTAAACAAAAGATTTGAACGTGAAACGACTACAAATCTACAAGTAGTCACACGTACACCAAATGTTTCCGTAAATGTTTTTTCATAAACAGAACCCAACTTTCCCTATTGGCTCCTAAATATATATGATATAATATTTTTGATACAGTTGTGTAGAGCTGGTTGGATGCTAAGAATTATCAAGGGGACATTGGGAGCGATATTCACGGTGAGCACGCAGACTAGATGTCAAGCTCATATTATGGTTTTTGTTTGGTTTATGGTTTTGGTAGTAAAAACACGGACGTGTATTAACTGGATGGATAGTAAAAACTTGGACGTGTATAGGGATAATTAGAACTTGGATGTGTATTACCTGGACGGGTAGTAAAAATACGGAACGAAATATTAAAAAAAAAAAGACTACCTTGTCATTTTTGCTTGCATAAAGTTTTCATACTAAAAAAAATTCAAATTCAAAGTGATTCAAATTTTAGTTTATTTTAATCATAAGATTGTGGCGCTGCCTGTTAGCCAATATTGCTTGCAAACGTTGGTGGCGCTACCTGTTAACCAATATTCTAACTATAGATGTTAGTGTGACCTGTCAGCCAGCAGGGACCTCACATTGAATCTTGGTGATGGCCATTGATCTCTTTAATATAACTGGATGGACATCTGTGGCTGAAATTTTCGAACTGTTGTCCGCATACCATTGTGTACAAGAGAAGGAAATTTTCGAGTATTTCCTTCTCCCTTACGCCCATACAAGGTAATGTGCATTTTAACATCGTTCATTAATTTGATTGAATATATGAGATACATCAAGGTGTGATTAGTTAAATTAAATAAATGTGTTAGTAAAAGCTTTGAAGAGCGTAACAAAGTTCTAAACTAGTGAGTTTTTTCTTTAAATAAGTTGATGTAAGTTAATATATACGATGATTTTTTTTAAGGAAGCTCGTTTGGAAGGCTTGATCTCGTACCAGAATCCTCCCCTATAGTAGTGATTAGGTAGGATAAAATACCTTCCAGAAGGGAATTTACACTTCCGTTCTAAATGGCCGTTTACTCTACCAAAATACTAATATAATTATGATGGTATTCTGTTACGAAACAAAGCCTTACAGATTGGGATTCTTACTAAAATCAGGGTGTATTAGAGACCGTACTTCCTATAACCTAAATTATTGTTTGAACGTATGACTTCTACACAAAGTATGTCATTCAATCAAATGTAATACAGTTTTTAACAAACTTGTTTCATTATAGTTATCGAACTTTCAACATAATATGGTTTCTGAAAGCAATATAAAAGATATGAGCCAACGTTAAAAATATATATATATAATAATACTTTCTACAAGCCTATAACCTAAGTGATCGTTTGAACGTATGGCAACTACACAAAGTTTGTCATTCAAACAAATGTTATCAAGTTTTAAGTTACCTTATTCATTATATTTATCGAACTTTCAATATAATATGTTTTCTGAAACCAATATACAAGCTAATCGCAAACTTTAAATATAAGTATAGTCTTGGCAGACTGTAAACAACATGGATGATAGCTACATATTTAAATATATTAAAGATTGTATTCGTATCTGTACAGTGTCACCTGTAAAACTTAACTGTATATTATTTAATGAAAATGTTTGTTCAAGCAAGTATGGTATAATACTTCACTATTTTCAAACAATAACACTTTTATTCATCAGAGACATATTTTCGCATAAGAACATTGAAATTAACCGTTAAATTTGTCCCCTCCTCTTCCCTCCAACCTCCATAATGAAGCAGACGATAAACTTAAGCGTCACGCTTAGGTCCTTGGCAATGCGTATGTTTATGTCTATCCAGTATAATATAGAGATCACTGGTGATGGCAAGTATCACCAACCGATTCTACCACCACATCACTTTTCCTTTCCTTTAAAGTTTAGGCTAGGTTTATATTAATGCAAAACGCATAACTAATAGCGAATAGTGTGTAGCACAAAGTGAGCAAGAAGTTGAAATACATTATTGTCAACAATAGTGCTAGTAATAAACACACAGTGAACTATGTAAAATGCATAAAGTTGATTTAACTTTAACTTAATATACCTGATGAAAGGAGCGTATTATAGATATTCATTGGTAATTGGACTTGAGACGTATCAGCCAATAAGAATGTGAGGAGAGGATCCAGCCAACTAAACGCAAGTATACAACAAACGAAAATAATTAGCGTCTGTATTCATATTCATATTTGAAATGCCTTGAGGTGGCCATACTTGTTTGTTATTCAAGAATTTTCTTTGTTTAAAGGCCAGTTCTCATGTATAATTTTTCACTGATTCATTTTTCATGAAAAATGAAAATGAAAGGAATTTATTCACTTGTTTCATTGATCATGATGATCATAATGTGACTGACCAACTAGCGTTTGTTCGTCGCGCTACTTAAACACAATTTTTGAGAACTCTTACAACACAATGTCTGTAAATAAGCGCCACAAATTTCGTCAAAGGCTGTCTGGTCTGTCAACGTGAGTTGAAACTTGAAAACAATAATTGAGTATTAAATCCAATAAAAGTTTGCAAGTGGTCGCAGTGTAGCGTTTAATTAAAATAAATCTTTACATTCAAAGAAAAATGAATTCATTTATTACTGTACGTGTCCTCACTGTTCATTTTGTTTTCATTTTTCAATAATGATCATTAAAAATTAACAAAAGTAGAACTCCTTTTCACTTTCGATGAAAGCTTTGAATAAGGATTCAGTTTAATGAAATGAGTGTTCTGACGTTCATTTTGTATTAATTTTCAATGATTCTTTGGAAATAATTAATTGAAAATGACACGTGAGAACTAGCCTTAACCTATACCAAATCATTATATTTCATTTGCAAATTTATAACTACAAGTTAATCCATCCAAGTTCAAAAGGCCAACAAAATCTAATTTATGTTCGGAATAGTTACATTTTATGTTTTATGCTTTACTATGCCACCAAAGAATATAGATCTCATTAAAAATGAAAAGGAGTTCTACTTTTGTTCATTTTTAATGTTCATTATTGAAAAATTAAAACAAAATGAAGAGTGAGAACACGTACAAGAATTAATTCATTTTTCTTTGAATGTAAGAATCTATTTTAATTAAACGCTACACTGTGACCACCTGCGACCACTTGCAACTGTGATATTACAGCGAGAAATGTCAAATATATAACAGTCCAACTAGGTAAAATGCGAAGTCTATTCTATTAATACATGTTGCATCTATAAGACATTAATATACACAGCCAAAGATAACAAGTATGTTATTGAATTTAACATTTAATCCTCAATTGTTTTCAAGTTTCGACTCGCGTTGACAAACCAGACAGCTTATAACGAAATTTATGGCACTTATTTACAGACATTGTGTTGAAAGAGTTCTAAAAAATGGTGCTTTTAATAACTTCTCACTAGCACCCAGTGTATTTCTACGTAAAACCCATTGCCTTAACCACCATCTACGCTTCCTTTTATTTAGTATAAGTTCTAGCTCGTGTGATAACTGCACACATATTTCACGAACTGAAGTTCGCATTAACTTTTTACATGGCGCCATTTCTATAAATGAAACGCTAGTTGGTCAGTCACATCATGATATCATGATCAATGAAACATATGAATAAATTCCTTTCATTTTTATCAAAAATGAATAAATGAAAACTATTCATTGGAAATGATACGTGAAAACTGGTCTTGGAACTGGCAAATGGCCGCCATCATAAACTTGTTTAAATTTAATATGCTACACTAGCGCCACTAAACCATCAAAGATTAATCTATTATTTATAAGCAGCTGTGATGTATTTAAAAAAATAAAAAGTAATTAATAGATTGTTAGTTTTATGTAAATATAAATAGTTTTACATTTAAGATTAATTTAAATTAGACTTAACTATATATATATATATAAAAAAAATGAATCAACTGTTTGTGTTTATAGCTTCTAGAAGAGGAAGTGACGTTGGCGCGTTGTCTAAAGCGCCCTCTCGCTCTCGGCTTCTTTCCTATACGATGCGTACAACTCTTTCATTTGGTGTCCGGTCCTGGGGTTGTCAAGTTGCAATTTTTTATTCTCTTCTATTTACTGGTAAGCGCCATTTAAATCTATCTATATCTATGCAATCTTAGGATTAAATTGATATTTTAGGTTCATTATTCTACTTATTAGTTTCCGTTATATATATTTAATAATATAATATATTTATTCAGCTTAAAGTGTAAGGGTCAAACTTGGCTTATATATTGGTTAATAACCACGTGCGTTGTGAGTTTCAACCAACGCTTAGCTTTAACATAACGATAATTGTGTGTATTTTAAGTATGATTACTCTATTATAATGAAAATAACGCATTTAAAATGCGTATTACTACTGCACGTGGAAACTTTAATTAAAATCTGATAACCAAAGTAAAAATGTTTTATTGCCTTAACTGTGATGTAACTAGTCTCGTTCGTATGAATTTATACTGATTCTACTTTAAATGAGCTGAGTTTGAAATTCCTTTTTATTATCATTTTGCCTAAAATTACATTTTACTAATAGAAGGTTTATATTTTCAGTACTGGCCCAAGGCTCTTTTCTTTCCCCTGATGAAATCATTCAATATAATGGTATGTAATATATTAACTCCTACCTAATTCATTAGATATAATACAGCTTTTTAAAATCAGGTATGATTAAATGAACTATCAGCCCGGGTCTATTGATAATGGTATTTTCCTTTAGGATTTCCCCATACCACACAAATGTGGGTACATATTTTACTCTAAATTCAACCTTACTCATCCCTAATCTATTAACATAATGAGTACATAAGCTTATAACCCAAATGGCTAGTAAGGTGCTGTGCTAAAAATGTATGGACATTACAGCCTCATGTTTATTACTTAACTGCAAGATTCACCCAATACAATTTTGCATTGTGATAACTAGTCTTTAATTTTATTATTGTAATTGGATTTTAAGACTGGAATGTTAGAGATTTAGCAGACAAAAAAGTTAACCAATTTTCTACCACACGCAGGAGCGCATTGCCAACAAAGCAAATAGGAAAACTTTCTCAAAGGGCCCTACAGACATGATTTGTTCAGATTAGGTGCAATCTCTGGTTGTGTAGGTGTCGCCCGACAATTTCTATTTCATGTCTGATAACTGGCGCATCCAACACGACTCCGACCAAATTGTGTCTGTAGCGTTGGGTGATGCATGTCTCAAACATGATCAAATTAGGCACTAAGTAGATAACACCTAGCGGACTGTGGGGTCAACCAGATCGGATCGTCTGTAGGGCCCATAAGGTTCGGCTTGGACCAAATCAGGTGTTATCTAGATGACCTTAGTGCCTGATTTTGTTTTTTCTGAGAGATTTCACAATCATCTGCCAACACTATTTCCTCAGGTGGTTGGGTGCGCCAGCCACCCGACAATATAAATTTTTGTTGGGTGACACCTACACACAACCCGTTATTGCGCCTGATCTGACCAAATAATTGTGTTTGTAGGGCCCTTTGGTAATTTCGTTGGATTTTGGGATGCAAAAGACCCTAGGTATGTGAAAATACCTTTTGATGATTAATTTGATAGGCTCTTTCACTCTTGTTCATAAACATTGTGCCGATATAAGATAATCAATAGATTAACACAAATATAAATAATCCTGCCCTTAGCTTTAAACATTTTTATAATGGAAAATAAAACTAGATCGTTAGATGAGATAAGCATAATTTTTCTTGTAAACTAGTGCTTTGATGGCTGTATGGTCTAGGGTGTCATTTTTAGGCCAAACTGCCGATTACTTTGCTGAGGGTGATTTCCATAAATGTTTTCCACTCCATATAAATGTGCGTGCATTTACTCTGAATTCAACTCATTAGCTTATTACTAATTGCATATAACCTAAACAGGTAGTACATTTAGGTTAAGATTGCTTGGTATGTTATAAACAGGTTACTGAATTAATATTGGTATCCTGGTTCTGAAGTGTAAATCAGAAGTGGACTTGTTCCACGTCTAGCTCCACTGCCGTGTGTCTTTATATATGTCAGTGGCGTTCCCTAAGTGGTAAATTAAGATCTTGTGCACTACGCCTGTAGCTCTGGAACCAGCTACAGACAAGGAAGCCCAATACATATTATCTTTGAAATAACAGCTAATATAACTAAGCAAGGTTTTTTTTAGTCTGTGATTTAAAGTAAAATTAGTTTATACTTTCCTAATCGTTTTAGTTATGTAATTATAAAAAAACCTTTTCAATTCAAAAAACTGAATGGGTTTTTAGTGTTATTCCCCTGGTAATTTTTAGTTTAATAAGGCCTTAGGAGGCTTTGCTCAAAAGCACCTAAAAGGTATTTAGGTTTGGGAGTGTTTTAATTGTCAGATATTCTGAAATCTTTTGTCTGCATAGTTCTTGGAAATTATTTTAATCCTTCCAAAATGGTTTTGGATTGGGTATAAGACGGCTTTTTGGTTTGTCCTGGTTTGAGTTAATATTCAATTGTTAAAATATAAAACTTTTTAGTTTTTATTTGTTGGGTTGCATCTTCTATTTTACAAATCTGGATCTTACCTTCTAATTTGAATCCGATAAAAATAATTGAATCAAATAGTAATGTAAACTAAAGGTTTAACTTTTTGTATAATCCAGACATTACTTCAGTTAAATAACCGGTCTGGGGCTTGGTTAAGTTTCTCCTATAATTCTGTTCCAAACCACCAAAGGTAGTGTTACAAGCTTCTAAATAAATTTCAAATGCATTTTAAGGATTTAAGCCTAATCCCATATTTTCTCGAATTTTCTTATATTCTGTGGTCAGTAGTTTTCTCCTAATCTAGATTAACAGGCGTGAGCATTTAGATTAAGATGACTTGGTGTGTAAAGGTGCATATACATCTGACGAACCTATCTTGTATTCTACCTTCTCCAAGGATCAGACCTGTTTCATGAACATTCCGCAGTGCACAGTCCAGTGGCGTATTTGCGGGGACACTAGTCTTAACATGCCTTCCCGCGAGGAAACGTTAGCGATGATTATGGCCAGTGACGCCATATTAACTATAGAAAATTTAATAAAAAAAACTGGTGCACTGAGCAATATAATAAACGGGTTGGTTCAGTAGTTATACCTCAGTTTTAGCTTCTGTGGTGCTGACTGACAGCTCACAGCTGACTTCTGACGCCTTTGAAAAGCTACCAGACCAAATTATGTATCCCTACGCCGGACCATATGATCTGCAAAAAACATGTCTTTAGCAGTTGTCATTTCTGACAGTCAAAATTTAGGTATATACCTAAATGTTGACTGTCAGAAGTCAGCTGTGAACTGTCAGTCAGAACCAAAGAAGCCATGGGGCCACTGTAGATTGACCTAAAGAAGCAATTTACTTTCACACATCTTTTATGTTTTTAATAACTATTGTCTTTCGGATGCCACAGAAGTTAGTTTTATAAATCTAGCAACTACAACGAAGTTTCCCCTGTTCATAGCAGGTTCAAACTCACAAAAAGACGTCCCAGGTAGAAACGATAAGCCCTTGGGAGTAAGTTCCAAAAACCGACTGGTTGGATCGGAACGAACCTCTCGCGAAGTCACTGGTAGGTTCGTAGGCCCGCCTCAACTATACAAATCTGTTACAATACAGGGCAGGGCTGTGAGATGTATATGCAGCTCTATAAACTGGAAACTGATCCTTTTTGAAGCAGACATGTTCCACAACTAGCTCCACTGCCGTGTGTCTATATATGTCAGTGGCGTTCCCTAAGTGGTAAATTAAGATCTGGGCCCGCTATGTCTGTAGTTTTGAAACTAAACGAGCTATCGACACGCAGCCCAGGTACAAATTCTAAACATGCATTTTAAATGAGCTTGGTCTGCTGTATTAATTTTTTTTAACTGAGGCTTAGTTATAAACACACAAATTATATAGAAATCGTAGAAAATTAAAGTAAATAACATATTTACACATTTCAATGGATGCTTTCATGGCATCTTCTGAATGTATAAAATTATACTATGAAAGTTTGTAAATATGTGTTAATGTTTTAGTTTTACTTAACTTAATTTTTCACCTTATCATTGTAATTTAATCTCTTGGATAAACTTCACAAATTCCAATTTCATTTAAGATAGAACCTCTTTTTGACAAATTAAACTTGTGTTCAATTTTATTAATTTGTTAGGTAATATTAATAGTTTCACTTGTTTACAGAAAACTGCTTGGCTGACAGCCATGAGAGGTTTGCAGCAGTCGAAACTGAAAGTTTAAAAAGTTGGAGGTGTGATCAGTTTTACAAAAGGTAAGACAATTTTACCAAGGGCAGGGGTTATTTAGTGATATAGAGCTATTTTGCAACAGCAAAGATCAATTTTGTTGACAATATTGCATTAATTTTAGAGCTCTGATTATGTTATCTATCAAAGCCATAATTTATAAAAATTGTTCATTTGAGCAAAGACTTGTATCTTTGAATCATCTTGGGGTGTTGCAACAAATTAACTTTTTTTTTAACAGTTCCACGATATTTGCCCCACCCCACAGCTTTTCTGTGAGGGTGGCTTTCCAATACGTGGTACATCAAATGTCTGGGCCACAATTTTCACCTGTCTGTTTCGGCTGGTGGCATGTAGCCCAGGTATAATATAGCCCCACACCACTCTTGTGTTTTTTACGGACGTCTGGGATTTCTTTCAGAAATACCAGCATTTTGCACTCAACCTTTTACTGGCCAATATCATCACTTTCTGAGGTATTCACATCTTATCAAATGTGACGTGTATGAAAACATGAAATTAGATCTTGTAGGTTTTCTAGCTGTCCTAAGTCTGTTCATAAGTTAATTAGGCTTTCTACAGATCATACATATCCCTTATCCACAATTCATGTGATGTTTCAAAGAGAAAGCATATTTGTCGAAACTAATTCTTGTTTTTGAAATTTAACATTTTGTGAATTAACTTTTTATTCATGGCTTTGCCTGGATAACTTCATTCATACCTATTCTTGACTTGACAGCATCTGTAGTTTTAAAACTTAAAGTGTATCAACCATGTTTGGAAGGGTGTTAGGTGACAGGTAGAAAGATTAATAGGTTAATTTTGAGTTACACTCTCACTCAAACCATTTGTTTTTAATTAGCTTTAGGAATTTTTTTATTGTTTAAGCTGCATCTTAATTCACTTAAAAAGATACTAGTAATACACTGATTATGAATACAATATTACTAAACTGATTATCAATCATACAATATTTAAAAAAATTATTCATGTCCAGGTTCAATGTAAGAAATTTTTCTATTTTAAATGACCAGCCTGAACTTTCGTCATTCACAGAAACTGCATTTGCTAATCGCTATCTCGTTGAGGACCATAAAAATGTCTGAAAGTGGCCTTTTGGAGATCTCTGCTTTTGGCTGTGTCAATGATTAGTTATTTACCGCCCCAGTCTGACAATTACTGACTGATTCGGTTCTAATGAGACAAGCATACAATTTCTGTAGCGAAGAGTATAGGACGGGACCCACCACTTTAGTGAGAATGTGCTCTCATTCTTGCAACAGACGATTGGGGTTTGGCTGCATTGTCAGGTGTATTGAGGGTAACATTTCCCACTATTTAAATGTAGGTACACTTCCATCTAAATTCACTCTCCTCATACTTAACACCAGTGTTATTATACAACCCAAGATAGGTGATATCAGAGTTCCTAAACCATATAATCTTTTTAAACATTTATCGATTGTACAAAGTACACACCCTAATAGGGACACTAAATACAATAATTTAATGGCTACACAATTATTACAATACTCATGTCAAGAGTTTAAATAAACTGCGCACATTGCCGTGTAATTAGGCTGTGATTTAAGGATGACTGAATTCAAACTAAAACAAAACATCATTCACCCTCCACCGCCTGCCCGCCATGGCTACCAAACACTCACATCACTCAATCACGTCTCTAGCCAGGTTGAATTAACTCTTTGTGCTTACACTGCCTCATAGCACATACTGATAGTGTCATCAGCTTTAGTTTTTCATACAAATAAAACTACAAATTCAGAACCAGATTGTTGAACTTTCCCTGCCCCAGGACTGCTTTAATTTCCCTGGACCTTGTTTGCACGTTCGGACATTCTGCACCCTTGTGAGGCTATAACGTGCACACTTTATGAACCAAATGATTATATCTACATACGACTTGTAAACTGACACAACATCCAGCCCCCAGCCGTTAATTAATCACTGAAAGAGCAAACCTACATTTCACTAATGATAATTTACGAGTGAGTTTGTTTTAATAATTTGAATAACTTGTTGCATCATAGAATACATTAAAAAATAAACTGTGTTAAGATGCAAATGTTCGGGGGTTGGGAGGTTACATTAAATAAAAGAAAATGTATAACACATTTTTTCCATGATTTCTAGGGCTAGGATTTTTATTCCCTAGAAAATGCTATAAAAATGCATTTATTACCAAAATTCACTCCTTTTAGGATGGAAAATCGTTAAAATTTACATAATTTTTTATTTCCTTGCAAAATAAATAAATAAGATTATTATTTTTGTTTTGTTTCATACACCTATAATCTAAAAACTTTACATATAAAACCAAAACAAAGAATAACCTTAACCTAGAAAAAACAACTTTTTGTAGTTTGTGGCAAACTAAAAATGTATTGCCCAAAAACATGTCCAATGAGTGAGGAAAAAACTCTTAAAATACAATTAAGCTTTTTACAGTTTTTGTTCCAAATTGAGTCGCCAAACAAAAAATATGCCATTTAAAAGAAAACGGGGAGTCAGAAGTATTACTATCGCCGGGGTGGTACCACACTTTGCTATGTGTGCGCAAAGTTTCTAAACACGAGCATTCTCCCGCCTTTTTGTTTAATTCTCAATCTTGCTTTTGTCTTTCTGTGAAAACACAAGTCCTTTATATTAAAATACCAAAATATGCAAAATAATTACTCATAAATAAACCCCAAAAAATATGCAGTCTCATAAAACTTGGAAATATGCTAAAATTTGCCCAAATAAAGTTTAAAATTGGCTTAATTTCATATGAAACACATTTCAATACACTTGGACAACATTCTAAATTTACAAAAAAATATATGCAAAATCATAATCTTAGCTCTAATGATTACTTGATACATTTGTCTCTGAGAAATAGTAGAATAAATAAATTGTGTTAAGATGCAAATGGTTGGGGGGGTTACATTAAATAAAAGAAAATGTATAACACATTTTTTCCGTGATTTCTAGGGCTAGGATTTTTATTCCCTAGAAAAAACAACTTTTTGCAGTTTGTGGCAAACAAAAAATGTATTGCCCAAAAACATGTCCAATGAGTGAGGAAAAAACTCTTAAAATACAATTAAGCTTTTTACAGTTTCTGTTCCAAATTGAGTCTCCAAACAAAAAAGATGCCATTTAAAAGAAAACGGGGAGTCAGAAGTATTAGGTAAAGACCTATCGTGAATGATTTATACCACACTTTGCTATGTGTGCGCAAAGTTTCTAAACACGAGCATTCTCCCGCCTTTTTGTATAGTTCTCAATCTTGCTTCTGTCTTTCTGTGAAAACTTATACTATTCAAGTCCTTTATATTAAAATACCAAAATATGCAAAATAATTACTCATAAATATGCAGTCTCATAAAACTTGGAAATATGCTAAAATTTGCCCAAATAAAGTTTAAAATTGGCTTAATTTCTTATGAAACACATTTGAATACACTTGGACAACATTCTAGTATTTACAAAAAAATATATGCAAAATCATAATCTTAGCTCTAATGATTACTTGATACATTTGTCTCTGAGAAATAGTAGAAAATCGTGGAAAAAATTTCACAATTTTTTGTAGGAACCCTGAATAATACTTTATACATTAGTTTAAATTTAACTTCATCATTAGTTATATGGACTAAGTTATGTGAGTAGATTTGCAATTTTATCTACTATTTTGGCCATATTAGTTTAATTTTCAAATACTGGGCTTTCTATGACAAGTCTGTAAGTATGTTTGTAAGATCTTGATAACTTTGTAAATTAATAACTCTATATGATAAAATGCCAAATTTAATGAGTTTCAATCACATGATGTTAGAGTGAAAGTAGGCTCTCTACAAATGAGGGTTTAGGCGACAGTTGATATGAAAGTAACTTGCAACTAATTGGACGGAGGACGCGAGAAAAGAAAAGTTTTTGCACTTTTATGTCTACATAATTTGGTTAAAATTAATAAAGTGAATAATTCTATAATGTATATAAACAATTAAAGTGCTGATGATTAAGACGTTATCGCCCCAGTCTGATGTTTGTGACTGATTCGATTCAATGAAGCACTACATTAAAGGATTTGTAAATTGTTAACATGTTCGGATTTAATGTTTTTGGCTCGAATTTAGTATTTCCTTGCACATTGATCCTAAAATTTTGAAATTCTGCACACTCTTGAATACACTTTGTTGTAAAAATTTCTGAAAGTTTTTCTTGTAGGTCATAGTCTCTTAAATTGGTATCCTAGTTTTTCTCATTCTCTTGTTTAATGAAAGGCCAAGGAAGCCTTATTTCACTATAATCACTTAAGTCATCCTTGGGTGATCTTGTATGATCAGACCTGCCTCGGTGACGTAGTTGGCTAACGCGCTAGTCGTGTTGAGCTCAACCGCCGAGGACGGGGAGACTGAGGTTCGAAGGTTATGTGAGTAGATTTGCAATTTTATCTACTATTTTGGCCATATTAGTTTAATTTTCAAATACTGGGCTTTCTATGACAAGTGTGCAAGTATGTTTGTAAGATCTTGATAACTTTGTAAATTAATAACTCAATATGATAAAATGCCAAATTTAATGAGTTTCAATCACTGTTTGAGTGAAAGTAGGCTCTCTCTACAAATGAGGGTTTAGGCGACAGTTGATATGAAAGTGACTTGCAACTAATTGGACAGAGGACGCGAGAAAAGTGTTTTTGCACTTTTATGTCTACATAATTTGGTTAAAATAAATAAAGTGAATAATTCTATAACGTATATAAACCATTAAAGTGCTGATGATTAAGACATAATCGCCCCAGTCTGATGTTTGTGACTGATTCGATTTAATGAAGCACTACATTAAAGGATTTGTAAATTGTTAACATGTTCAGATTTAATGTTTTTGGCTTGAATTTAGAATTTCCTTGCACATTAATCCTAAAATTTTGAAATTCTGCACGCTCTTGAATACTTTGTTGTAAAAATTTCTGAAAGTTTTTCTTGTTGGTCATTGTCTCCCACCCACCCAAAGCTTGTTAATGGTGTGCACGTTATTTGCTATCTCATTCTTAAATTGGTATCCTAGTTTTTCTCATTCTCTTGTTTAATGAAAGGCCAAGGAAGCCTTATTTTCACTATAATCACTTAGGAGTCATCCTTGGGTGATCTTGTATGATCAGACCCGCCTCGGTGACGTAGTTGGCTAACGCGCTAGTCGTGGAGCTCAACTGCCGAGGACGGGGAGATCGAGGTTCGAATCTTGGTCGGGTGAACTGGGGAAGTTTTTCCTAAATGGTGTTTCACTCTCCCTCCACGCAAAGTTAGGTTCACTTCCTCTAAATTCAACCCTCCCAATTCCTAATCCATTAGCGTAATTAGTACTTAATTTTATTATCAGTAATGGTGCAGTATATCACTAAACAACTAAACATGCTGTGCTGCACTTAAAATTAATTTTAGTTGGTTCTGGCCATAATATTGTTTTTTTATTACAGTGAATGTCTGCCCTATCAAAGATTTCTGATCTATGGCAGAGGGAAATAAATATTAGGTGAGTTTTGGTACATAAAAATAACTTTGATCTTTTTAATCACCTATGCCTTAATCCTTTAAAAGGAAATCAATAAATTTGAAAACAAATATATGTACATTTAAATAATTTTACAGAATTACTACTTTAAACTGTTGAGAATTTTGTATTTAGAAAATATGTGGGCACCCTGTAATCTAACCCAATGGCTCTCAAACCTAGACAGTTTGTTAACCACTGTATCTTATTACTCAAGGGGTTTTAGTTAAATCGTGAGGTATTTTGCGGTGATGAGATGAGCAGGATACTCAATTGTATGATATAGTATGATTCACACTTGCCCTCCCTGAGCTGTGTTTTAACATTGCTCTTGTTGGGTTGGTTTAGGGTTTCCATTGAGCTCACATCTGCATTCTCTTTTCAGATGGTGTGCTGTGTCGTCAAAATATCCTGGTGATTTGAAGGTTAATATCAATAAACTTATCAACTACCATAACAAAGTGTGAATCTATATATTTTGAATATAAATACAGTAGCCCCATGACTTGGTGCTGACTGATAGCTTTGAAAAGTTACCAGACCAAATTAAGTATCCCTACACTGAACCATATGATCTGCAAAAACATGTTTAGCATTTGTGACTTCTGACAGTCAAAATTTAGGTATATACCTAAATATTGACTGTCGGAAGTCAACTTTTAGGTATATACCTAAATGTCGACTGTCGGAAGTCAACTTTTAGGTATATACCTAAATGTCGACTGTCTGAAGTCAACTTTTAGGTATATACCTAAATGTCGACTGTCGGAAATCAGCACCAAAGGAGTCATGGGGCTACTGTACAGTAGTTGTGATCAAAATAAAAGTTTGTAATGTACTGAAGTGGCTGGAAATAGTTTACTGGGCAAAGTGCCAAGTTGAAATCTAGAAACTTTGGAGTTGGTAAAATTCTCTTCAAGTGTGCCTTCTACAAAGCGCTTTCCTGTTTCTTTAATCACAGGCGAAGTCTGTCGTATAGAAGGAGAGAAATTAGTCAATTTCCACGGGTGGGGTGAGGACTAATTATGTCCTATGCCTCAATCGAAGTTGATACATTGTCTTTATGTAACTCTTCTGTAAGAATATTGTAATTTTAAGTATTTTCTGGCCCTGAAATTGTAAGAATGATTGTTTACAGGTGTCAGATGCGGTTCCAGGCTGGGTCATTTGACACAAGACAATGTTGCAGACTTTGCATCACTGGTGAGACTAATAACATGTTTCTAAAATAATATTTTTATGTAACAGGGTGTACAAGTCTAATAATATAATATAATCATAAACCTCAGATATTTTTAAAATAATAAATCTTTCAAAACTTAATTCACTTTGATGCAATAAAATTTACTTAAACTTTTATATCAAACATAATTACATGTCTTAAATAGAAAGATAGTCTGGTTGAAAGACAAAAAATGTTTAAATATATTTTTTGATATTCCTTGAATTTTAAATTTCTGCATTATCCATGGTAAAGCTGGTTTATTTATTGAAGATTTGCACAAAACTATTTTTAAAATAAAAATGTTACCTTTGTGATGAAACTTTTGGAATTACCGTTTGATACATTTGTGAAACAAACTCCTTTGGCTGCTTTTTAATCTGAATGGTAAGGCTTTCATGGACTTACCTCATTGGCTAGTTTCATCTCATGGTTATTGTTATGATTTGTGTTCCCAGGCTTGTGTCAAGGGGTGATGATTGTGTTCAGAGTCTCGTGTCTAGGTGCGGATCATCTTAGATAGGCAAGTGTCACTGTCTTATCCAAGAAAGTCATACTTATCTTAAACTGGAAAATTAATAAGTGTTAAAACTATTTTTTAAATAAAAATGTTAGCTTTATGATGAAATTTTTTAATCACTGTTTGACACCTTTGTGAAACAAACTCCTTTAACTCACCTTAATCTGAATCGTAATGTTCTCATGGACTAATTTTATTGGCTAGTTTCATCTCATGCTTATTGTTATGATTGTGTTTCCAGGCTCTTGTCGAGGGGTGATTGTGTTAAATTGCGGAGCATCTGGGATAGTGGTAAGTGTCACTGTCTTGTAAATATATTTGATATTGCTTGGATTTTAATAGTTCCGAATTATCTATGTTAAGGCTGATTTATTGAAACTTTGACCAACTATTTCTAAAATAAAATGGGACCATTATGATGAAATTTGAATACACCGTTTGACACCTTCTTGAAACAAACTCCTTTAACTCACCTTAATCTGAATCGTAATGCACTGGTGGACTAACCTCATTGACTAGTTTCATCATGCTTATTGTTATGATTGTGTTTCCAGGCTTGTGTCGAGTTGCGGAGCATCTGGGATATAGTGGTAAGTGTCGCTGTCTATCATTGTAATGTGTAAATAAATTTGATATTGCTTGTATTTTATTAGTTCCACATTATCTATGTTAAGGCTGATTATTTATTGAAACTTTAAACACAACAATTTTTAAAATAAGATGTGACCTTTATGATGAAAATTTGGAATCACCGTTTGACACCTTCGTGAAACAAACTCCTTTAACTCACCTTAATCTGAATCTTAATGCTCTCGTGGACTAACTTTATTGGCTAGTTTCATCTCGTGCTTATTGTTATGATTGTGTTTCCAGTCTCGTTTCGAGGGGTGATGATTTTGTCGAGCTGTGGAGCATCTGGGATAGTGGTAAGTGTCACTGTCTTATTGTAATGTGTTAATATATTTGATATTGCTTGAATTTTATTGAAGATTTGAACACAAGTATTTTTTAAAATGATGTGACCTTTATGATGAAAAACTGGAATCACCGTTTGACACCTTCGTGAAACAAACTCCTTTAACTCACCTTTATCTGAATCTTAATGCTCTCGTGGACTAACTTTATTGGCTAGTTTCATCTCTTGCTTATTGTTATGGTTGTGTTTCCAGTCTCGTTTCGAGGGGTGATTGTGTGTCGAGTTGCGGATCATTTGGGAATGAGTGGTAAGTCACTTGTCTTATTGTAATGTGTTAATATATTTGATATTGCTTGGACTTGATTAGTTCCGAATTATCTATGTTAAGGCTGATTTATTATTTATTGAAACTTTGAACACAGGTATTTTTTAAAATGTGACCTTTATGATGAAAATTTGGATACACCGTTTGACACCTTCGTGAAACAAACTCCTTTAACTCACCTTTATCTGAATTGTAATGTTCTCATGGACTAATTTTATTGGCTAGTTTCATCTCATGCTTGTTGTTATGATTGTGTTTCCAGTCTCGTGTCGAGTTGCGGATCATTTGGGAATGAGTGGTAAGTCACTGTCTTATTGTAATGTGTTAATACATTTGATATTGCTTGGATTTTAATAGTTCCGAATTATCTATGTTAAGGCTGATTTATTATTTATTGAAACTTTGAACACGTGAACACTGGTATTTTTAAAATAAAATGTGACCTTTATGATGAAAATTTGGATACACCGTTTGACACCTTCGTGGAACAAACTCCTTTAACTCACCTTTATCTGAATCTTAATGTTCTCATTGACTAACTTTATTGGCTAGTTTCATCTCGTGCTTATTGTTATGATTGTGTTTCCAGTCTCTTGTCGAGGGGTGATTGTGTTAAGTTGCGGAGCATCTGAGATTAGTGGTAAGTGTTGCTGTCTTATCATTTTTTGTGTACAAACTTTCTTATCCAAGAAAAGGGTGGACAATTTATGCCACTCTTCTAATGAAAGAAAGTAAAGTGAGAGGGACAATTACCAACCTAACCAGTCTGACCAACACTGGTTTGGGTGACACGTCACAACAATGGTTCATTCTGAATCTCAGGGATAAGAAAGTATAAAATGAAATGGTAACTAAATGTTTAAAAAAATATCCTATTCCTTAAAAAATAAATATTATCAACTTTAAGTACTAGATTACTTTTAGGTGTTCTAGTTGATGTGGTAGTTCTATTATGTAGGTTATGGACCACCAATGTAAACTCTCAAGTTCTGAAACTATTTCAATTAAAAATTCCTTCAAACTAGTTATTTTAAGAGTTGTGAATATCCTCAGAAAAATTTGAAGAACTCGACCATACCATTTGTTATTCTTGTAAAAAAAGTTACTAAATTTCCTTGAGTGATAAAGTAACGAATTGGAGTATTATACTTTTGTTTGTGAGATATGCACGTCTGGAAAGTGCTTAATGAATAAAAAAATATCATCCTATTCCTTAAAAAATAAATATTATCAACTTTAAGTACTGGATTACTTTTAGGTGTTCTAGTTGATGTGGTAGTTCTATTATGTAGGTTATGGACCACCAATCTAAGCTCTAAAGTTCTGAAACTATTTCAATTAAAAATTCCTTCAAACTAGTTGAGTTGTGAATATCCTCAGAAAAATTTGAAGAACTCGACCATACCATTTGTTATTCTTGTCAAAAAAGTTACTAAATTTCCTTGAGTGATAAAGTAACGAATTGGAGTATTATACTTTTGTTAGTGAGATATGCATGTCTGGAAAGTGCTTAATGAAGTTAACTCTATCGATGCTTTCTCTGATTGTCTTGTTCTATTGTTGTAGGATTGTGGTTGGTGGATATGACGTACCGTAGATTTTAGCAGCATCGCCCTCTTGATAAGGTTCTTGCAAACAGGTGAGATCTACCACCACCAGTGAACTCTGACCCTGCCCCATTGGGGCTGTCTAACTGCTATGTACATGATGTTACTAGTATTTGCTATCTGAAGTGCTGTGAGGACACTTGACCACCAAGATCACTGATGCATAGCAAATCTTAAGTTTGAAAAAAAATTAAATAAAATACCCCATATTGTCCAAAAGGGCTTGAAATTATATAGCTACACACTTGGTGTTGACCCCTTCTGGTTGGGCTTGTTTTGGGTTAAACATTGCTTTGGGTGTTATCAAGGGTGTCATGCAAAGATTACTTCCAATTTGAAGCCAGTGTGATGTGAAATATCCCCACATTAGAATAATTTATTATTTTGAAACATGCCACAGATCATGAACTAAAATGGTTTGAAATAGATATCTATATACACACCAATTCGGATTGTCGTTAGGACATAAAACAAGACTATTTGAGCTGTAACTATTTTCACTTGTAAGGTTGCACAACTGTCAAAACCAGAATTTATTTGGTTCATGCGCATGATACCTTGGCTCTATTGTTTTGTTGCAGCTGTGGTATGTGAATTTGGCTCTTTAAACAACAAATATTTTGTTACAGGTGGGGTTGGTGATATTTTCTGAACATCTGTTTGAAGGTGAGTTTAACCATCTTTCTGTGTTTTCTGTCTCATTTGTAATTCCAATGATTATGAACACTAGACTGCCCCAGTCAATCTGAAGCTTGTGACTGAAAGTTAGTTATGAGGGAATTATGAGTGATTTTAAGTTTAAGAGTTGAGCTGCTAAACTTGAGTTTTTGGGAAGCTAAATACTTGTTGTTTTCAGAATGATGGTGGAAGATTCTTGGCTGGGATCCATTCTTTCTATTAAGAGGTAAGGTTGTATAATCTAGATTTATAGATAATTTGAAGTCTAAAGTGGTGCTTAATTTTAAATACTGTAAGATAAGCCAGGAATTTGGTAAATTATGCAAATAAAATCTGGAAAAATATTTTACTGAAAATAGGAAATATAAACTTTTTTGTATAACTAATATATTTTGTAATTTCTAGTAAAATTTCAATAAAAGTATAAACCATGTTTATTTAAATTTTAAAACTTATTATTAAAAAATGTGGGGCAGTTAGAAGGTGGTGGCACTTTTTGAATCTGGAATTTGATCGGTCAAGTTGTAGATACTTCAGTAGGGGTATAACTCAAACCATGACTAAGCTCTTTGAGAGGTCTACTTAAAACCTGTCTTGTGTCTGGTTAAAACATGATTAGAGTAGAGGGTGGGGCTGCAATATGAGTGCAGCCATTTTTATCCTGAAGGCTTTGGGTCTGATGTATAGCTTATACGACCTACATTTTTTAATGGACATTATACTAGTTAATATTTCGATAAGCTTAAACTATTGGCCAAAGTTTCCCAGACAACTTGTTTCGGGCTTTCAAGATTCTGTGTGTTGGTCCTAAGTGTCTGGGAAATATTAATTTCTGTTTTAAACTTGTGCGTTTGTCCAAACAACGTGCAAACCTGTCTCCAGAAACAACCCTGCCTCTCTTTGTTAATACATTGGTTTTGTACATGTGCAAACCTGTCTCCAGAAACAACCCTGCCTCTCTTTGTTAATACATTGGTTTTGTACATGTTTTTGTTAGTTGCATGTCTAGTTTTAACCTTCTAGAGTTCTCAACATCACTCAGCGCTAAGTAAAATATTTACTATAGTTGCCAGTGGAGCTTACAGCAATCCCAAGATGTTGAGCTCTAAGTTCAGTGTTGTCAGCAGATAGGGCAGATTTAATTTACAATGTATTCTGGTATATTAGAGCTACTTATTGTCTTTGCCCCTCCCTATTGTTTCAATATATCGAACATTAATATTTAACTTTCACAAGAATTTTATCTTTGGCCTTGTAAACCAAGCTGTCTGGAATAAAGAAATATTCACAATACTTAGTGAGCTCATGCAAGTGTGAATTAGTGATACTGAATATGTAAATAATTAAGATAATCTGAATTATTGTAGAGTGAATGAAAGGAAAAACTTGAAGTGGCAGCTGACAATACAAATGCTAGTGTGAATACGAGTGATTCTGATGAGAGGAATTTTTAGGATCAGATTATTTGGTTAATATTGTTATTTAATCAGTCTTTTTGGTTTATGCTATTTAAATTCGTTAAAGATTATAAATTAATGCCCAAAAATTAATTTTGTTTATGTTAATGAAAAAAGAGCACATGTAATTAAATATTCTGATGTGTAGGCTAGTTCATGTAAAACTTTGATTACAAAACATTTTTCAGTAACATAGCTAGGTTTTTAGTATATCTTTGCCATTTCTCTGTTTAAAGCTTAAATGAGTGATTTTTATTTTTTTTGTAACATACTAATTAGATCCTGTACACATTTTTAAATTGAAAAATTACCCATTTGTTATTTGACAACAAATTACATACACTACAGCTGAAATTGAGTGATTAATGGATGTCCGAAACAAAATTGTGTAAACATTGTCCAAAACACCAATTTGAACAAACCAAATAATTTCTTTATTTCAATTGAAATGTTTGAAAAAAAAAATTTATCTTTCAGCCTGAAAGTCAAGAATAGGTTATTTGTATCATATAATAACCTCTAAATTTCAACTTGCTTGGAAAAAAATATTAGCTCAGTCTGGTTCATGAACTTATCTAAAAAAAGTTATTCAACTATAGACATAGCTGTTAAATTGCAATTTAACAGCTTTTGAAATCTTCCTGTGATGACAAACCTTCTACCGATACTTTTGATGTTTGCATTAATCCATTCATTTTGCAACTGTGAAACACAAGGCATTTGCCTGAGGAAGTTAAATAGTCTTTTAGAAAAATATACTTGTATTAATGCAGTTTCTGGTCAAAGTTTCATGACCTTTTATTTTTAACTAAATACTATCTCTTGGTTATAATGTAAACATTTCAAATAAGATAAATATATAAAGTGTAAAGGTTTATTTAATCCTTTTCTCCTGTGGAGAATGAATTATTATTTTTCAAGACCTTGCTTCAACTCTGCTTAATTTATGTTAATTTTTGGATTACTAAATTTAATTTAACTCTTGTTTTACAGGTTTCCCTAACGAAGGCTTTTGGATAGGTGACCATGGTAAGAATATTAAATAGCAACTATTTTATATTAAATTTTAATTTTTCACATTAAGTTGTATTGTCTTTAAAATATTATACAATTAAATAGGTGATACTTGAATTAAAACTTGGGTCGTTCTGCAGTCTGATGGTAGAGTATCCGATGATATCCATCGGACTGGATCAATCGAGTTAAATCTAAGACCTTTATATTTGGGTTAGATATTTTTTTGTGAGATTCTAAAATACCATAGGATTCAAGCTCCCATCTCTAATTTTTATATTCGAGTATTATTCAATATATGCTATAATGTGTACACGATAACGGTTTAAAGCTGAATTTTCAATAGTAGTACCAAATTGACAAAACTTTGCAGTTTTCATGTCACTATAGATTGCACCATAAAGTTGATCTAGTTACTTTTCTGGCTGGTAAATCCTTGTAAATATAACTTTTCTTTTAGCTACACCATGACCATATTAGACAACATTGTTTCCTATGATGCACATATTAACAAGCATATGTCTGATTATTAAGATGACACTTGGATCCTGAGGAAACTAAACGCTGTATTAGAAATGTCACAATAACTCTTTTTCTCAATTTTGATTCTTAAGTTAGAGCTCTCTCTTTTAGATTCCCGAACCTTTTTTTATAAGATACAAACGCTAGTTACATTGGTTTTAAACAAAAGCTCAAACTTCACTGCACTTTTACACAAGTGAGTAATTTGACTTGCATTCTTGGGTGACGTGTATCATTACCTACAAATAAAGCCTCATTGAATTAAACATTTCTGAATATAAAATACAAAAAAAGTATAATAAACAAACTGTGGTGGCAAGTAAAAACAAAAATGGTAGACATCATTTAATTTTTAAAGTGTAAGAAAATTAATAAGAGTAAAAATTTATTTGAATAGACCTATAACGTTTGTTGCAAATCACACTGTATAGTTGTCAAATAAGAGTACCTTGTAAAAACAGTCAAAAACCTTTTTATATTCATTTAATAATTGTCATTGTAAAGAAAATCTAACATTCCTGAATGTGAAACTTTGATACGAACATTACCACACACATATGCTTGAAACTTTGCTCTCACACTCTGTTTTATTAAACACACTGGAATGTCTTAAAAACTGAAAATCAAACTCTAAATTTATACAACTAACTGCAGTATTTATAACGGAAAGAACACACATCACACTTTTTAGAAAATAAGTCATCCGCCATAATAATTGATCCAACACCAGTTAGCTCGCCAGAAATTAGTGAAGAAGTTTTGGGACCGTAAAAAAAACCCATTAAAAATTCAAAAGCAAGTAAAGAATATAATTTCAGTGAGAGTGGTCATCATAATTTAATCTAAATATCAGCTTTCTATATACACAGTGTGATGTATTGATTCATGTATTGATTCATGTATTGGTTTATGTATTGATTCATGTATTGGTTTATGTATTTGGCAGTCTTTCTTAACTTTCACTTTAAAAAAAAAAGTCAAAATCGTTAGTTTCTACATCTTGTTACTACCATACCTGGTCCTATTAAATTTGAGATTATATTGTTTGGATACCAGTAAGAATCGAGGTAATCTAGTTTACAGCCCTACACTGTATAAAACTTTAGTCCCACTTATTTTAGTCTTAATGATGTGTTTTTGTCCAACAGTTGTCAAGTGTCTGTGAAGCTGTTCCTGGCTGGCAGCTACCTACTTAGATGTTGGTATGTTGATTCAAACTAACTCCCCTTGAGATTTTTCAAGCTCATTAAGTCATCTGTGATGTATTTTAGTTATCCCTGTCATAAGACTGTGATTGAGAACAAAACAAACTGAGATGGACTTGTCCATAATTCTATAAGCTGAGAGGACATGCACATTAAAATGTATTTCAAAAAAGGAGGAAGATAACATCTAGTGATAATTAAAACCAAGTTAAATGTGTCAAATACATTTTAAACTCTGTACACAGCCATTGTTACTTATAAATGAGGTTGAAACTAGAAATCCAAATACACTCAAATTATTACTAGTGCACTATTACAAACTTTCTTTCATTAAGTGCATAGAATTTCATTAACAAAGTAATTCCTAACTTCAATAGTAAAAGTAGCAGATATTTTAAAACATGTTTGAATGAGAGATTCCACTCTTCGCTTGGATTTAGTTTAACGTTATCAGTTTACTTTCCATAAATTTATGATTTCCAATTATTCTTAGTTGGAAAATGCAAACCATTAAATATTTTTTTAACCTTTTGGTTTTATTACTTTTTTTCAGAGCCTCGGAGATGGCCTCAAACCGGTGATGTTGGAGTTGCTGGCAGAGCAGGGTGAGCTTCGGCACAGGACCTGGACCCAAATATCTAGGTCTAAGGGCAGTAATTATTCCCAAGCTCTGTTGTACTGCAGCTCCACCTGTTGCCCTCAGTGGAGGGGGAGATGTTCTGGCGGGATAAGATGACTTGCCCCTGGCCATCACCCAACACTGCTGAGGAAGGTGAACTTCTCCTGTTCATCTTTGAGGCGGTCCAGTCTGAAGAGGGAATGACTAAAAAATGTATATTTTGAAAATATTTAATAAAGGAAAATATGCATTTAAGACCTTTTTTTTTACTCCACAAATTTGTAAAGGACAAAAGTTTACATATCATTAATACAAACGGATTACCATTGGGTCATTGAAATATAGTGTTTATTAAAAAACATTTTAAATAAGAATTACAAGTGGAGTGTCAAGTTTAGAGAACATGGGGTTTCAAACCTAGAGAAAATTAAGGTGGATGAAGCCTTGAAAATAAAGGGGTCTAGGACTAATTTTTTTATCATTCATTACTGTTAAATTTGTTGTAGAATGGGAGAGGTATGAGCAAGAATATTAAAATTCAGTTTAAAACTAGTCTGGATGGAATGAAGCTGTCTGACGCGGCAGCATCCATGAAGTTACTTAAATAAAAAAAATTAAGTTTTGCTAGAAGTTCCAAAAGTCACTCATAGAATAAGCACCCTTAGTTTTTTCATCTGATTATACACATCACAAGTATTGGTGGATTGTAAGATATTTCTAAAAACATGCACTTGTTTAAACACCGACTTTCTCTACTTTATGGCATTAAACACTCGAAAGTTTTGCCACTCCATGCCGGCTATACCTATCTTGGAACTATTTCTATCCAAATGTTATCCTCCCATCTGTGTTGTGGTCTTTTCCTATTGGGTTTGTCATTCAATATCTTGAGCGCGGTTCTAGAAACTCCCATTTGCGCTGCACAACCTGCCCTCCGGAACTTGAGATTTTATTAACCTATCAATGTCTGGTGATTAGTACAGGCTATGCAGCTCATCATTATGTAGACTCCACTCCCCACTTTATTCCTTTTTGGACCAAAGACCCTAAATTAATTTTTGTCATTCAAGGTAAGAGCACGTTTCACACTCTGGAGAACAACCTGCA
>CABFWB010007353.1:11130-25517 GCA_902151455.1 Timema bartmani | reverse complement strand
TAAGGTTGATCAAATATGTAATTATTACGCAATATGACTTTTATCTATTATGAAGTGCCATTTGAGTGGAAGGTGTGTGGAAAAAATACTCAGTAGACCCAACCAGGATTCGAACTCCAATCATCTCATTATCAGCTGAACAGTATAGTAGGATAGTGATACCTTGTTTGACAAAATAAACAAATAATAATAATTTTATGTCAATAATTTTATACAGATTATTCACAAGCTTATTGTTGTTTAGACCATTCTTGTGATACCTTTACATGCTGCGCTCTCCGGAAAGAGAGATTCGCACTGCGTGAGTGGGAGGGGCCGGTTTCGCGGGCTCAATGGTCTAGAGACGGCCAAATAAAGTCACGAGTAGTTCAAACTCTGACATTATGGACAGTCAGGCACATTATATATGCAGAGAAACGGTCACATTTAAAAATAGTTATTTGTTACCAAAGGCAAGGTTGATACCAAAAAAATTGGGTATCATTCTCTCACACACAAAATCTATCAATTGTTTTTGAAAATGCGTATTAAATTATTATAGTACTTAATGCAATGACAATAATACTAAGAACTAATCTGATGGCAGGTGGTCAAAATACGTGGCGAGAGTTCTTGACCTTACCCAACATTCTGAAGGAGTTCAACCCTGATCTGATTGGCTACTCCCTGGGGGACTCCTTGTCACATCAGAAGGAGTCACAGTTCAACGTAGCTGAGGGAGGAGCTATGAGCAGGGATATGCTCTTTCAGGCTAAACTGTTGGTTAGAAGAATGAAAACAGACAAGAGAGTGGATATAAATAACCACTGGAAGGTATGTATCTTTAGTTTATTAAGAAAATGAGCAATTGTTTCCTCCCTCAGTCTAGTTGATTCCAGGATTATTGCAATAAAACTGTTAATCTACAGGCATACTGAGAACTGTTGAAATATGATCAATGTTAACGAATTAACCCTCTTCTTTTTATCAGAAAGACCTCAGTTTAAGCTGTTTTCTAACATGCGTTGAGACTGTAGCGTGCGTTGTCTCTTTAACTTTTAACATAAGAGTTTCATCTGGTTTGCTTTGTGTGTGGGTGTTTTAATTTATAAATGGAGAATTGATACGTGGAAACTCTTAACCATTGAAAATAAAAATGTAAAAGTCAATGTTACTGTAAATGGATTTCAAACAAAATCCTTATTTTGAATGTCAAATTAATTTGGCGTTAAAGTGGACGCGAGAAAAGTTAAGTGTTTTTGCTACTTTTATAACAAAACTTTTTTGGCCTAAATAAATCAAATATTGCTTCTATACAAACATAGAGTTTAATTTTCTCCACGTGATGATATCAACATTTGTTGAAAATATGTCATTAGCATAGTGGTGTTAGATGACAAACTTTTTAAATGAAGAGAAAAAGCTGTCATCAAATTTCAGGACACCCTCGACAGATATTCAAAAACTTTTGATAACATCATGTGAAAACAATTAAACTTCATGTTTGTATAGAACAAATATTTGATTTATTAAAAAATCAACAGAAAAAGTGCTGTTCAAATTACACAAGACCAAGATAAATGATCCGACACTTTTAAGATAACCATGCTTAAAAAATAAAATAAGTGTATCTATTGACTAAAAGCTTTGACCAAAAAATATATTTTGTCATAAACATTTAAAGATACGTCACTTAACTCAAGATCCCTTACATCGCACCGCAAGTTGTTTAAATATGTATAATCAGTCGTCGTACCCAGGTGAAAAATCAATTCAGTCATCGTACCGAGGTAGGAAATCACTTCAGTCTTCATACTGAGGTGGGAAATCACTTCAGTCTTTGTATCGAGGTGGGAAATCAACACAGTCATTGTATCAAGGAGGGAAATCTCTTCAGTCGACGTATAGAGCTAGGAGATCACCTCTTATCGAAGAGGGTAGCTTCAGTCGTCACATTGAGTTGGAAAATCACCTTATTCATCGTACCGAGGTGGGAAATCATTTCACTCATCGTATTGAGGTGGAAAATCACCTCAGTCGTCGTACCAAGTTGGGAAATCCACTTAGTCGTCGTACCGAGCTAGGAAATAACCTGAGTCATCGTATCTGAGCTGGAAAATAACCTGATTCATCATACCTAGTTGGAAAATAACCTGATTACTCATACTGAGGTGGGAAATAACTTGATTTGTCGTACTGAGGTGAGAAATAACCTGAGCCGTCGTACTGAGGTGGGAAATCACCTCAGTCATAGTACCAAGGAGAAAATGCCTTCAGTCGTAGTACCGAGGTGGAAAATACATTCAGTCGTCGTACCAAGTTGGGAAATCCACTTAGTCGTCGTACCGAGCTAGGAAATAACCTGAGTCATCGTACTGAGTTAGGAAATAACCTGATTCATCATACCTAGTTGGAAAATAACCTGATTTCTCGTACTGAGGTGGGAAATAACCTGATTCGTCGTACTGAGGTGAGAAATAATCTGAGCCGTCGTACTGAGGTTGGAAATCACCTCAGTAATAGTAAAAAGGTAGGAAATTCATTTAGTAATCGTACCAATGTGGGAAATCCATTCAGTCGTCGTACTGAGTTGGGAAATAACCTGAGTCATCATACCTAGTTGGAAAATAACCTTATTCGTCTTACTAAGGTGGGAAATAACCTGAGTCCTCATACTGAGGTGGAAAATCACTTTAGTAATCGTACCAATGTGGGAAATCCATTTAGTCGTCGCACCAAGGTGGGAAATAACTTCTCTCATCGTACCAAGGTGTGAACACACTTAAGTAGTCGTATTGAGGTGACAATCCCCTCAGTCATTGTGCCAAAGTGGAAAATCACCTCAGTTGTCATGCCGAGGTGGGAAATCACCTCAGTCTATGTACTGATGAGGGAAATGACTTCAGTGATCGTGCCAAGGGCGGAAATACCTTCAGTCATCATGCTGAGGTGGGAAATAGCTTCAGTCGTCGTACCAAGAAGGAAATCACTTTATTCATCGTACTGAGATGAAAAATATCCTCAGTTGTAGTACTGAGGTGGGAAATGACTTTAATCATCTTAGCGAGATGGAAAATATCTTCAGTTATCGTACCGAGGTGTGAAATTACTTAAGTCCTCGTGCCGAGGTGGTAAATCCTATCTGTTGTCATACCAAGGTGGGAAATCACTTAAGTCATCGTACAGATTTGAGAAATCACCTGAGTCATCAGACTTTAGTGGGAAATCACTTCAGTCGTCGTATCGATGTGGAAAATCACCTCAATCAATTTTTTTTATTGTCAAAATAGCAGCTATCATAGGTCAAGCGACAGTTTACAAGTTTTGTGATCTTTGTGCAAAGCAAATCTACAGATCAATAACTTTTTAGAGAGGTCAACTAATTTTTATGACATATTCAAGTCTTTCATACTGGCGTACGTATATTCAATAATTAACATGAATTATAATTATATAAGTTTTGCATTTTAAAATACAACATTTTCTATAAGTGACAACGGGCATACACATTATAAATTAATTCAAATAAATGGTCTTGGTCACCACATACACTTTCTTGCTCCTTTACCTAAAAGTGGAGAGATTTACCTAAAACTCGTAAGATATGTGAAACTAATTAAAATGCATTGTTGCGTAAGCATAATTGAAAAAAGAGCATCATATTCTATCAACGAGCATAAATGAAATAATATACAGCAGTCTAAACTATTACAGAAACAATGAGGAAAGAAACAAATCTCGGTCCAGCAAAGAACATAGCAATCAACTGTTCAATTTCAATTTTTTAATTTAAAATCACATACATATATATACCTATAACGTGTAAAATATAGATTTTATAAAAAAATGTTTCTAATAAAAGTTGTTAATTTTCAAGAGTCATATAACGTTGCAACTTTCGATGATAAGTTATTTTATATCATAGAGAATTGCGGAAATATGTTCAAAACCAACATTTTTACTTATGTAAAATAGATTTACCGCAAAGTCATTTTCATAGAAAAATGAGATGTGCCTTTTTTTGTAGTACAAAACTTTGATCAAACTCGTTAAAGCCGATTTTCAGAGAATAAATCTGTCTTTTTTAGCCCTTAATTAAAATATCCATAATTTTAGGGTTGGATGGGTAGCTCCAAAAACTCCTCTGGGGAACTTTATGAAAATGCTGGATACTAAGTTTTAGCCTCTTGATCGTTAAAACAGCACTAGTCCCAGTAGCATACAGGCAAACAGACATACAGAAATACGACATTGCAAAACATAATTTTCGGGTTCAGGGGGTCATAAAACATCGACATCCATCAATCTCGAGCTAGATTTTTTTGACGATCTCAATATTCTCTCTCTTCAAGAGGTTGAGAAAGTGAATACAAACATTATATTCATGCTGAATTAATTTATAAATTTATTTCTATCTGGTCTTTTTTTAATTGTAGTTTTGATGAATGTGAAATACGAATTGTTGCAAAATGTGTAATATGAAACCAACTCATACTCTATGATTACTCTATTTGTACAGATGATTACCATCCACATAGGTGGTAACGACTTCTGTCTTGATATCTGCTATCGGGACGTGGATCAAGTCCCAGAAAACCACCGAAATAATTTGAAAAGAAGCCTGGACTATCTGCAAGTCAACTTACCAAGGACTCTTGTAAACCTCGTCCCAACTACCAGTGAGTTTCGATACTTAGTTTTAGCTTATAAAACTATATCTTCAACAAGGTTCAAACTCATCACTTCTGAATGCTGTTTTCAAATGTACTCACCAAGTATATCTGCAATAGCAGAACTAAGGGGCCTATGTTTATTTTAATTTGTCATATAGGGAAATTAGTATATTTGTGAACCTTTTTCAGCCTCAAGCTAATTATGGATCTTAGAGTTTTATATGTCCTCCAGTAAAAAACAAAATGGGTTTTTAAAACTCTGTTTGTTCCTCATAGGCAACATTTTTAATATCATTTTTTATTTTTGTTGCTCACCATCTTCATTTAAACAATTTAAAATTTCGTTGCGTTTGTTCTTGTGAGCGCAACGTGTCAATACACTGTGCTACCCTTGTAACATAACTCCTCGATTATGTGCCACTACACAGACTATTTATGACAATCAGGTTCCTTACAAGCATGATCAGAGCGCCAAATTTCAAATGAATAGCGTGAGGTTGCATTCCTGCGGGCGCCTGTGCATTAAGGAACTCAATCTGGTAGGTATTATAGTTTCTTAGGTCGTCAATGATGATGAAGTCAGCTCTTTTGTAAATTTTGAACTGTATTGGGAGAAATTAGAGTATTTTATTCTTCAATGTCAGGTATCTTTTTTTTTACTGGTAACAATAATCTTCTTTGACAGTATTTCAACATCATTATCATCAATCGAGGCTTAGATGGCATTAATGATGTTAATCTATTCTAAAAATGCTGATGAAACTTTCACATTATCATCGGTCAAAGTATCATTATTGGTCAGTATCTTATCCCAAAATTTGAGCCATTTACAAAAAATTTCCTGTTATTTTATCTTCATAATAGTAGACAGTTTTACCACCTTGAACTGACCACACAGAGGGGTACTTTTGATGGAAACATTGAAGATGTACACTTTACTTCCCCGTGAAACGACAGGGAGAGTCTGCTGGAAGTCACCATCCAGAACCAATACCCTCCCTCCGAAAGGTCTCTTGCTGTCCATTACCTTCTGTCAAAGGAGTGCGTAGCACATCAGTGTCAATTATGATGAGAGCTGCTTCCCTAAGAGTTTTTTCTCCACTGATGCTATGCTGGTTGTGGTGATAGGTAAAACAATCTTACTACTCCCCCACACATAGTTCATCAGTTCCTTCGAGTCCATCCAAAAAATAGCATCTTTGTTTCAGTCCTCTGTTGTTATCCTATATAAAAAACATTATTTCAGTGAATACCTCTTTATGAACGCTATTCAGGATTTTTAGCCTTTCCTTTGCTTTAGCGCCCTCTTGGTCCATGTAAAACTGTGCCGCATCGCGGAGATAGCCAGGTTCAGGCAAATCAAGGTCCTTGAATTATAACACAAGACCGAGTTAATGTTTTCTGGATGTCTTAAAGTGCAAGTAAATCTGACTATGCGTTTGTGTGTAATCTTCCGTAATATTCTCCTTGAACTTTTCACACTAAGTCAAGGAGTCTTTTGGAAAATTGAAGGCACAATATAGGTGGTGATTTGGCGCATGACTGCTGGACCATGAATCACTGCTGCTTAGCCAGGCATCTCTTACAATCACAATCTTCATCCAATAAATGCTTATAACTTGCTGCCTCCTTGAAAAAAAAAAACTGCCCGACAACAGTGCATACGTCCTCAGAACTTTTTGCTCCTTTTACATTGAAGAGTAGGAGGCGTAGATAGAAGCGCTCAGCATCTTTGATACTAACAGTGTACATTCTTGGGTTGGCTTTCTCATTGCCTTGCTTCCTTGGCTTACATTGCCCTTTTGAAAAGACGTGAAGTTAGAGGACCTCAGTATACACGAGATTCCTAGTGCTGGTAAATTTGTTTATTTAGCTTGAACCAAGCCTCAAGCGTTGTTTTGGGTGAAGATGCTCTCTCGAAAGTTTTTTGCTCCTGTCCTGGGAATAAATATGTGGGCTTATTTGTGGGAAGATGAACGGACAGCTGGATAATGGCATGTGAGTGATCAAACATTCTATTCTACATTAACTGCCACATGGCTTCAGGATCACTCACATCTCTAGCGTCCAGATAATTGGTCACATTGTCGTGACTAATTGTAGCTCTGTCAGCATAGGCTTGCACAACATTGTCAGTCATACCCTTTGTACACCTACTTAAAAATATACTTGATTAATTAATTAATTAACGTACACACTTCCACATTGAAATGAGCGTCGTACTTTAGTGCGAGTGGAAGGGGAGACGGGGGCTATATGGGACAATACATCAATTGTCAATTTTATGCTTTCTTACTTCCATCTCGACTCCTGGTACTTCCACATTGAAATGAGCGTCGTACTTTAGTGCGAGTGGAAGGGGAGACGGGGGTTATATGGGACAATACATCAATTGTCAATTTTATGCTTTCTTACTTCCATCTCGACTCCTGGTCTTCTAGATAGAGAAGGTACCCAGCAACAATCATCAAGGTCTCCTCCTGGAAAATCTTTGGTGCATATGACACCTTACATGCATGGTGCATAAGGATTCTCGCCAACACAAGGCTCATGCCCCATACATCGTTTGGCAAGTTCAAACAACCAAGGCTCTGTAACTTGAATAGGAACTTCAGCTGTCACCAAGGTTCAAATAGCCAAAGCTATTATTTATACTTTTAATGAGGATTACTCCATCTAGATATCATATTCTGAAAATTGAAAAGTGACACCTGGACACGGGAATCGAGCCCGGGACCTTTGGCTCAGTGCACCAATGCTCTAACCACTGAGCTATCCAGGAATCTTCCCGTGCCCAGGGTCATTCTTCACTCATATTTTAAGGCAAAGTCTATGATGGGCGTGTGGGTAGCTCAGTGGTTATAGCATTGGCGTACTAAGCCAAAGGTCCCGGGTTAGATTCCGGTGTCTAGGTGTCATTTTTCAATTTAAAGAATGCTTGTGAAGTTGACCAAGAGCTCAGGTTCTACATAAACAGACACTAAAGCCATAAAATCATGGGAATTCTTTCATGTTATGTGGCGACCCTTAGAACTATGAAAGAAAAATTACAGTTTTGCCAATGTACTCATTTTATGCTCAGTGCCCAACAAATGGTTGATGAGACCCTTGTAGTAATCCCCACTGAGCTTGGCATGTTGATAGTGGATGTGGTTGAGGTGGTTTTCATCAACCTGAAAGTAAAAGTCAACTACCCACTTTGAAACCTCCTTGAACAATAGTGTTGAACTCATTGTCTCTTACAGTAGTTTGGTAGATTTTATACTGTATCACGGAAACTTTTATTGTGTTGAGGTGTCTGTCTCCATATTAGGCTTCCAACCAGGCTAACAATTAGAATAGAAGATATCATATGATATGGGGTGATTGAGGTTGAGTATATTGATATTAAAGAAGGGCTGAGCATCTGTTGGGTAAGGACGAATATCTCTCTCATATGGCTGCTGGCCGTCATCATGGTCACCTCATTCACGGTGGATAGGTTGAACCACCGCTTGTCCAGGTTCCTGCCTATCCTTAGGTCCATATTGACTGTTAGAGCGGTCATATTTCTGGTCTTGGCTTTCACTATCCTCTCCCGTTTTACCTCCCTAACATTTTATATGCCTTGACCAGAATATTAATTCCACGGTTGGTTCTATCCAATGAATTCATCAGCCCAAGGTCCCAGCCATTGTTGGCCCTATTGCCTGTCAAAGCATTGAGGACTTCGTCAGAGTCAACCACATACATACCCCCGTGTCTCTCTTCTTTGACGGGAGGTCAGTTCGGCTATGAGGTGCAGTTGTGCGGTAGAGGATGCCATCCTTCCACATCTCAAATTGGTCGGTCAAAACCACCTCACATATCATAGGTACCAGACAAACCCATCTCTATCCGGTACTCGATGACACTTAGATAGCTGTCCTCATTGGGAGTGACACTCAGGACGTGGATTAACTTCCAGTTGGAGCAGACATGATCTACAGTACCATTTTATTAAATCACTCTCTACTGTATATACAGAGTTAGAGTGCTTTAAACAGAAAGTTTCCATGGCCAGATATTGAGACAACGCGATAAAACACTAAACTCCCCTTCAAAATAAATCCCTCTATTGTATTAAGCGAATAAAAATACAGATTTCAAAATATAAATTCAATAACAAATCCAATAAAAATAACAAAGAATTAGAACATAATGGAGTATACGAGTGTAATGTGTACGCCTTGAGATTCTAAATTAAAATAACTCAGAAATTTGATAAATGAGTATAAGGATTTAAAATAGAAATGTTTTTTAAATGCACATTTTATGAAATAGTGAAACAATGTAGTGTGAGCCAGTATTTTTTTTACAATGTATTATACCTAAGCTCTTTTTGTATGTGTATAACGGGGAAGAAAATTACACATAGACATAGAGCTTACAGGAAGATACTTGCACCCAGACATAGAGCTTACAGGAAGACACTTGCACCCAGACATAGAGCTTACAGGAAGATACTTGCACCCAGACATAGAGCTTACAGGAAGATACTTGCACCCAGACATAGAGCTTACAGGAAGATACTTGCACCCAGACATAGAGCTTACAGAAAGACACTTGCGCCCAGTCCACAGACAAGGAAACAACAGATACACAACCTTACGGAAGATTTGCTGCACCCCTCGAGTCAGGTAGAACTCAAGATATCCAGTGATAACAGTGCTTTCAAGTAAGAATTCTCTAAAACAACTCACTTTTAAAATGTTCCTCATGAGAAAAACAAACTGAGAGAGTGAGAGCTAAAAGTTGCTGTCTGTCTCTCCGAGTACAATAGTTCAGTTCAGGTGGTGGTAGTCCATTACTCTACCTCTCCCCTTTCATTGAACAAAACTTGGACCCAGTATACAATGCCAGTGCTGTTACAGTAGTTAAAAGTAAGCGACACGCAGTCTTAGAAATGCACTGTAAAATAATTATTAAATATTTTGTGACCAGCTTCTGCGGTCACAATTCTTTATGATTCATCTTTTCATTAGACTGAACTGCAAATAACGGGTATATCGATGTTCGAATCCCGATTGGGTGTAATGAGAGTATGTTTTCCTAAAATGCTTATAATTCTTCTTCAACGCAAATACGGGCACATTTCCCAAAAAATTTGCCTTCCTCATTCCTAATCCATTGGAGTAGATACGCGGATAGCTGTAATGGGAAGTAGACACGGTGTACAAAATATATACGTAAGTTTAATTAAAATTAAATACTTATGTTGTAAAGGTTTCATTTATTTTTTTACATTTGGTTGTCAAATTAATATAAAATATACAAGTGATATGCTACGTTATAAACTAAGAAAATAAATGGTACAGAACTCTCGCTCTATTGTTTAAAAATGGAGATATTTACACAAAACTCGTAATACATGCGAAACTAAATAATATACACTAGCAAACCCAAGCATAAATTGCAGTATACTTATATAAAACATTTATTGAGTCCAGGTTTTAAATTTTATAATTTTATTTTTAAAGAATTAATGTCCTCATTTTTATGTTTGGACCAATAAAAAAGATCAATATTGGGTCCACAAGGGTCAACACTTCGTATTAAAATTTTGACTTCCGGTTAAAATTTTCGACATTTTATCAGGTGTTGCACATTTTCAGGTCATCGCATTGCTATTAGATTCCTCATTTATAAATTTTGACCAATAAAAAAATGTAAATATTGACTATTGAGTCTAAAATGGAGATAGATCATTGCTATGCAAACATTTCTCCTAAGAGGTTTAAGGAAAAATAACAGAAACTTTTTGAGAGACTTACTTATATTTAATTACTCTATGGCATTGGAGAATTATTGCGTTAAAACTTAAGTAGTATCTCTTTACAATTAAAGCTCACAAAACTGTATTAATATATTTGCCAATATCTCAGAAATTATTGATTTTATAAAAATATATTTCATATAAAAGTTTTTAATTTTTAATAGTACTACAATTTTGCAATGATAAGTTATTTAGTATCTCAAATAGTTGCGGAGATACGGAAATTTCAGCTTCTGTAAAGTACCCTAAAAGTAATTTTCATGAGAAAATGAAAATAGTTAGTTTATTTATAATCTTAATAGATACAAATTTCAATCAAAATCATTAGAGCCGATTTTGAGAAAATCGATTTGTTATCTTTTCGCCCTTTACTAAACTACTCTTAATTTTAAGTTTAAACAGACACACAGACAGACGGCATTGCAAAGACCACTTTTTAGGGTTCGGGGGGTCATGAGACGTCGACATCCATCAACATTTCAGGTTAGTTTTTTTTACGGTCGCAATACTTAAGCTTTAATGTCCAAAAAGTTAAAAATATATATATAATTGCGTATAGATTGAAAATTATTGATTTTATAAAAATATGTTTCGAATAAAATATTTGTATTATAAATATATATACATATTTGTAATGCTAAGTAATTTCATATCTCAAATAGTTTTGGAGCTATTTTAAAAAATGTTAATTGATGCATCAGAGCGGAGATACGGAAATTTCAGCTTCTGTAAAGTACCCTAAAAGTAATTTTCATGAGAAAATGAAAATAGTTAGTTTATTTATAATCTTAATAGATACAAATTTCAATCAAAATCATTAGAGCCGATTTTGAGAAAATCGATTTGTTATCTTTTCACCCTTTACTAAACTACTCTTAATTTTAAGTTTAAACAGACACACAGACAGACGGCATTGCAAAGACCACTTTTTAGAGTCCGGGGGGTCAATAGACTTCGACATCCATCAACATTTCAGGCTAGATTTCTTTTACGGTCGCAATACATTACCTTTAATGTTCGAAAAGTTAAAAAAAAAATATATATATATATTTTTTAAACTTATATATATATATATATGCGTATAGCTTGAAAGTTATTGGTTTTATAAAAATATGATATGAATAAAATATTTGTATTATAAATATATCTACATATTTGTAATGATAAGTAATTTAATATCTCAAATAGTTTCAGAGATATGATAGAAAATGAGAATTTACTCATCAGATCAGAGTCCTTAAAGTCATTTTGGCGAAATATTGAGAGTAGCCATTGTGTTTGGAATATTTATAAATGTTTTGAAATGAAATTTAATCAAAATCGTTAGAGCCGATTTTGAGGAAACCGACTTCTTCTCTTTTTGCCTTTCAATAAACTAACCTTAATTTTAGGGTTAGATATCCAATTCTCAAAACCCCTCGGGGAAAACCTATGAAAACCCTAGATACCAAGTTTTATCCCGTCGGTAAAATAGTTTAGGCTCTAGTTGGAGGTACAGATAGACAGACAGACAGACAGACAGACGGAAATTCAAAAACCAATATTCGGATTCGGGGGGTCATGAAACGTCAAGATTCATCAAAATCTAAGTTTCTATTTTTTTTGACTATCAAAATACTTTCTTTACCTGTAAGATAGCGAGAAAGTAAAAAGTTTACTGCATGGAAAATACAATGAAAAGAGTTTCCTAAGTATATATTTGGCATCGGTAATACCTTATTATTTTAAACAATGGAATGATTATATTGAACATAATTTTATACTGATGTGCAATGAAAGTTAACAAACTGGGTTTAAATCAATTTATAGTAAAATCAAGTCTGAAAATGAAGCTTATCCCCCTAAAAGCGCCTTAAGTTCTATACAACAAAAAGATCATAATGATTTGTCCAATTACACTCGTCCAACACCTTCTCGTGTGTGTATGGAAAATTAAATATCTCTTAATTTTAGTAAAGGGGAATATAAATAAATATGATTTTTTTTAAAAATGAAAACTCTTTCAGAATAAGATTATTTTACTATAATAGAACAATATTTTTATATAATTAAAATTGCAGATTTTCTTAAAAATAAATATTTATATCACAATAAAATATAATTGATTAAAGTGAGTAAAATTGTTGACAGTACAAAGTATATGAAAAAATACTATTATTATTATTATTATTATTATTATTATTATTATTATTATTATTATTGCCACGTCTTACTACCCGTTCGGATTATGTGCACTTACGCTAATGTGTAATGGTAGGGTGATTGTGAGATGAAATGGAGGACCTACAGTTTAACGTGGAATCCGTGGCATTCCTCACATTCACAAGTTGTGATTAATACACGTCTTGTCAGAGGTGAAGGAAGGGTTAGGCAATCAGATAAATCTATGCCGGAGCCAAGGATTGAACCTTGGACCCTCAGCACAGAAGTCTGACACCTTACTCCTAGACCACCAGGTCACCTAAAAATACTCTTAACTGTACTCAATTATTGTTTTAATCACAGCTATAGTTATTTAGTGTTCTGTGTAAAAAATATCTAATAAAGTAAAGAAAAAATTTATGTTTATATAGTTTGGACAGGCTTGAAACTAAAATTATGATCACTATCATCAAAAAATCAATACAATAATAATACAGAAATAAGATTTAACAAATTTTGATTAAAATGTGTGTCAAACAAATTTGGCCATTGATATATTTCATAATATTCTGGTCACTTTGATTTTGTAATGTAGATGTATTTGTAAATCTAATGTATCCTTATCAAGATAGTGTTTAGTTTGTGTGTTAATTTACTTTTAGTACTAGCCCCTACTTTAAGCTTTTTTCCTCTGTCTTTACAAAGTTAGTGTTCCGATTGTCTTACTAAAGTCCAATTTTTTTTTATAAAAAGAGACTTTTAGAAAGTAGATTTATTTTTTGCAGTTAACATCGATAGCAAATTTCTATTTTGTTATTTTTTTTAGCGCCGTGCCCTAATATTCGTTCGGGTTATACATGTATGTACTATTAATTACGCTGTTGTGTTAGGGATGAGGAGGTTTAATTATTATGGAGTGTACCCACATTTAGAACATATTGAGTTTTTGTAGTTTAGGAAACTTTAGGGGCCCCCTCCCTTTTCCCAGCTGTACATTTTCGAATTCCAAACTTTCCAACTTTTATGGTTATGTAGGATGGTCCTTTTAACAACTTGGAGAGTTTAAGTTTTCTTTCATACATAAAAGTATATTTTCTTTGAAAATATGGCAATTTACTTTCATTTCCAAGCCCCTCTCTCCCCCTCACTCTCCTTTGCTCCCACAATTCCAATTTGAAATTTTAAGACTTATTTGGTTGTCTTATATGATATTTTACGTGGCTACCAAATTTCAACCTAATCACTTCGCAAAAATATTCTATTTTTGTTGTATACATTTCAAGCGCTACCATTTCCTGGGCTTCAATTTTGAAATTCCATTTGTTCAAGAGTTTAGGTAACGCGAGAAAAAGCCAATGTTTTTGCAGTTTTTGTATCAAAACTTCTTTTTTGGCCAAAATAAATAAATATCGTTCTAGTAGAAACATATAGTTTAATTTTCTTCACGTGGTGATATCAACAGTTGAATATCTTTCATGAGCATAGCGGCACTAGACGAGAAACATTTAAAATGAATTAACGTGAACAATATATCTCTGCCCAGTAATTCAAACCTGTTTTATTATTAAATTACACGGTGACATTTCAAGTTTCTACCACTACAAAAATTGTATTTATATAGCTATGGAAACATAACAAAGGACCATCCCTTCCTTTTTACCGTGCCTTCATTTTTAAATGTAAGAATTCAGACCTTGATACTGTTTGAATTGGTCCTTATGCCTGCCTGACCTATGTCAATCGTCTAACACTTTGTTTAGTCTTTGCGTTTTAGAAATTTGAGACCCCCTATAACTATA
>CABFWB010007353.1:0-10544 GCA_902151455.1 Timema bartmani | reverse complement strand
TAATAATAATAATAATAATAATAATAATAATAATAATAATAATAATATTAATAAGCTATTTGGAGTTTTTTTTATGATAGTTGTGGTTTTGGGCGTTCTTCTATTCTGTGATTTACATTATTGTGTTATTACTTACTATAGACATATACCTACTTAAAAACTTTCATTTGTTAGCTTTCACTGATACACACATTAAAACAAAAGCACATGCTACAATAAACTCCACAAAACTCTAAAGCTCGGTACACACGATACAACTTCTTGTACAAAGGTTGTGCAAGAAATTGTACAATATCTTGGTCACATGGTTTGCATACAAATTTTAGCCAGTGAATGTGCACACGGCATTTGTGTTTGCATAAAATATTCTAAAAAAACATGACGTTTTTGCCCTTTTCATGGACAAATTATTATTGAATGATTTGGAAAATATTGGTATTTAATGTAAATAATTTCGTAATCATTCCTAAATATTATGAAAGAATCCAATTTTTTAATATTGTGTTAAAAAAGTTGAGAACCTTTATATTTGGGGTTTAACCTCCTTAAATTATAATTATTTGTTTGTTTTCAAACATTTAGCGGTTTTTCTTACAATCACTCTATTAAAATAAATTGTCTAGCAGACGAAGTTTTCGTGTTTACAACTCAAAAGTTGTAGAAGAAAAATGGCTGATATAGGACGCGTTCTATTTCCTGAAATTGTATACAATAAGTTGTGCAACGCAGATCTTGTACAAGTTTTGGTGTCCACACAATGCCATCTTCAGGCTGCAACTTCTTGTACAACTTTATGTACAAGAAGTTGTGTCGTGTGTACCGGGCTAGAGATGTGTAAGTGCGGGGTCAGTCAGTACCTTGATAATATTTCCTTTTTCATACCATACCATCCCTATATGTTTCTAAAGGGGAATAAAGGGGTATTGACTTAGGTTCTAGTCGTCACTTTTCGGGCAAGAGAACTTGTAGCTCGGCTGCTTGCATTTTTACCTGACATCCACAGCATTTCCTCTTCTCTTCCCTCCGAAATTTATGACCTCACAAATAAGAAACACACTAGCTAGAGCAATGCGATGAAATTCGGATAAAAATACCGACTTTCAACCACCATAATAGATGGACTAATGCACGTCTTGCATGGGATTTTTTTTCAAGCCCACTGATGCTTGAATTACATTTAAATGATAACCAGGAGAATATTTTGCAAACATAAAATAAAATAAAATAAATACATATCTTGAATCAAAGGAAGCAGTGCTTGCCTTGCTTGCCCTGACGTGACGCCACTGTTTAAAATGCTCAGACTTTGTAGTTAATTTTAACTGGTCTCTATCTCTGCTTGACGAATTCCAGTTTATACCACACATAGAAGTAGTTTATCCACTGGTTTTGAAAATTTTAGACTCCTCCCTATTTCTATAATTCCACTTCAAAATCTCAAATATAAGACTTATTTGGTTATCTGAAGCCGTAGCTCTACCAGCATGCAAAATTTAGATTATCTACCATATTTCTTTTTATAAACTCCCCTTAATTTCCTGGACTCCCATTTTAAACTTGAAAATTTTCGGACTTTTATAGTTATTTGGAGTGGTATCTTTGCCTTTATGCAGAATTTTAGTTTTATACAACACTGAGAAGAGGTTTCTAATAGTTTGTTTTTTCAAGTTTTTATCCACTCAACCCACTTTTTCCAACCCACTCTGAGAAATTTTAAATTCTATTATTAATTTGGTTATATGGAGTTTTACTTCTGTCTTTCAAATTTTAATTTTTAACCTCATCTGAAAAGTTATTTCTAGCTGTAGCTCTCCCCTCCACCATTTCCCATTGTTTAATTTTAAAATTTAAAATTTAACTATTTTTTTGTTTATTTAGTGTGGTCCCTATACTTAACGAATTTAAGTTCTTTACCACACAAAGAAGTAGTTGAATGTATTAGTATTTGGAAATATTGAGCACGCACTCTTCCCCTACCATTTCTTCAACTCCCGCTTAGAAATTTCAAATATTAAGATTTATTTGGTTAGTTTGAACGGTCATTCTACCTACTTGCCAAATTTAAATATTCTATCACAGCTAAAAGTTGTTTTTATTTTTATAACCCCTTACCCCCTCTACTATTTTCCAGGGTCTCATTTAAAATTAAAAAGGTACAGACTTGTATTAATTTGACATGTCCCTTTACTTTACTTATAAATTTCAATCTTCTACCACACTGGGAATTAGTTGTTTCTATTAGTTTTGTAAATATTTGGGCGCATTTTTCTAACTATCATTTAGCAATTTCCATTTTTAAGACTTATTTGTTTATTTGGAGTTGTCCTCTTGACCGACTGTCAAATTTAAATTTTCTAGCACACATAAAAGCTTTTTATTCTGTTTATATCCCCTTCCCTATTTCCCAGGGTCCCACTTATTAAATACAAATTTTCATACTTTTATAATTATTTGGAGTGGTCCCATTGGTTGTCTGCAAAATTTCAATCTTTTATAAACCTGTAAAGTAGTTATTTAAATTATTCTTAAATACCCCACCCTCTTTTCTTCAACACACCTCGGGACCCATCGTGTGGACGCCATACGTAAATTAATGTCATGTTAGTATTCTGCGACCCGATAAGCCCCCATATATCAAATTTCATCTTGGTTGGAGGACATAGAATTTACTACCCCTTTTTTCACTTTTAAACTCCTTTAGGCGATGAAATTTGAAAACACCTAAACATTTTTCACCCAATTTTATAAAGAAACATTTATTTTAAATTTCAAGGTTCTATGTCCACTAGTTCAAAAGATACATGGTCAGTGAACTTTGAAAACTTTCGACCCCCCTTTTTCATATCTTACAGGTTGAATTTCACAAAATTCGGTCCTATCTCTGGTATATGGCTGAAAAGGAACCTTTACTCAAAATTTCAAGTTTACATATTTGAAACCATTAAGCTCTTCTAACAAAACCATAAATTCCCCATTTCGTTTATTGTCTCTACAGGCAAAATTGGCCTTGTAGTTTGGCATTTTAAGCAATAACGTCTTATCCCCATATATCCACACTCGTGTTAATAGTATTAAATCAATATTTAGTTTAATATAAGGGAGAAAACATAATAAATCCTCAAATTTGTCCTTCATACCACTAATATTTAGATATAGTATTTTTAAATAGCAGTTGAAATGGACTATTTGGCCAAAATTAGTTGTAGATAAATGTTAATAGATAAGTCTTCTATGATATCAGTTTTGGTATCCACTAAGTGAGAAATAATGTTGTAATAAAGACGAAACTACAAACTAGTTTATAAATTGTATAATATTAAGTAGTTTCCATATTATTAAGGCTAATAACTAAGTCTACCTCAATAAATAAATGGTATGGTACACCACACAGACTTTCTCTCTCCTTTGTCTAAAAATGGAAACATTTACTTAAAACTCGCAAGATTTGTGAAACCAGATAATATAGATTTTTGCAGAAAGATGATGGAAAAAAAGAGCATCACATTCCACCAAGAGGCATAAATGAAAGAAACGTATTGTTCATCATTCATATTTTACGGAAACATAATGTTCATCATAAAGCATAATAAACTCCCGATTTCCAAGACCTCAATTAAAAAAAATATATTTGCCAATAGCTCGGAAACTAGGGACCGTCCATAAATTACGTATGGATTTTGGGGTGGGGGTGGGGGTGATCAGTATTTTCGTTCGTTTTTGTGGGGGTGGGTAGAATCCATCTTAACTAAGGATTTTATTAATATTTATGGTGAGACAAAAGCTAAAAAAACACTTTTACAAACGCGCGGTCAAAAAGGTTGCACCTAGTAATGACAGATGGAGCTAGAGCGTAGCCTATAAACATACACAGCTATACATAACTATAAACTGTCATTTACTAATGATTTGTTACACATAATTTTACTGCAATAAGTATTCTATAATTTCATATCACCAATCCTTATGTATAAAATAATATAATTTACCAAATCGTAGAAAAATAATAACGTAAGATCTGTAAGGGGTGAAGGGGAACGAAACATCTTACGATCCCTTAAGTATGAGGATTTTGGGGATAGGGGGAGTTTAAATAATGAATAAAAGCCTTATGTAATTTATGGAAAACCCCCTATTAGTTTTATAAAAATAAATTTCAAGTAAAGGTTTTTTTTAAATAATAAGTTTACTACAACCTTACAATAATGAGTTATTTAGTGTCTCAAATAATTGCGAAGGTATTATTAAAATCGGCAATATCTGCTTATGTAGATTACCCTTAAAATTATGTTCATGGGGTGAATAGAATGGCCATTTAGTTTATAATGATAAACAATGCCCAGATACGAAATCTAGAGCAAATTAGAGCAAATTTCGAGAAAACTTATTTTCTCTCCTTTTTTACCTTCAGTAAACCAGCCTCAATTTTAGGGTAAATTCCAAAAACTCCTTGGGGGAACTTTATAAAAACCATAGCTACTAAATTTAGCCAGATCAGTGAAATGGTTTCAGCTCTAGTCCTATATAATATCTAGACACACAGGCAGACGGCATCGCAAAAAACAATTTTTCTGTTTCTGTTTGAATTTCGATTTTTTTACAATCACAGTAATTTTCTCTTCAAGGTGTCGAGAGAAAATAAAAATTGTCTATTTACGTAAATATGAGCAAAAATCATGGTCTTATACGTTTCAGTGGTGCAAAAACATTTCTATACATTCCTAATACTACTTGAAACTAAAGGCTCAATGGCACTATGGAGTAAAATAATTACAATTTATAAAGCAAAAAGTAGTAAATAATATATTGACCACTTATGTAAGATTTTGAGTTCATACAGCCATAATGTCCCATTATTTGAATATTGTATATTTTAAACTTATCAACTATAGCTATATAGTTTTATGAAGAGTGTTTATGTAGGTAGAGGTACATATTTGAGCTTTTACAGATTATAACAGCTCAAGTGTTTTATTGAAACATACCTCCTATCTATGCCTACTATTTAAAAGGCAATGTTGTTAACCAAATTTTAAAGCCAAACAGCTGGTTTTGTTTGTATAACACTCACAACTATGCATAATTAAAACAACTTTTAATCCTTACATTATTTCAACGTTTCAAAATGGAACACGCTACAAATATTACTTTTGAGACAAGAGTCTAGATTCATAGAAATATGTCAAAACATAGTTAATTTATTACATTTAATTGGGATCAAAATCAGCTTAAAGTCACAAGTACTCAACTCTCCAAAGTTCACTCAACGAGATGAAATTATTGGTGTAATACGTTCCATATTTTCTGCTTCGGTTTCCTCAAACATTAAAGATTCTCCTTTGCAGTCCACAGCAAGTGATTGTGGATTCTAACTTTAAGGAGGTGGCTTAGTGCAAAATAGCTTGTGTTTTTTGCATTGTTTAAACCAGGAAGGATATATTATCCTTAATTTCTTCAATGCCTTTCCTATGTGCAATACCTTTATAAGGATAACACACAAGGAAATGGCTCAATAAATGTTTCTATGACATGTGTGTTAACATATCTGTAGGGAATTTGAGATTTACTAAGTCATCTTGCCATTTATTAAGATAATATGCTCTATGAAAAGTTAGATAATCATGTCCTTACTCCATTGTTCGCACCCCACTTTGCTTTGCTAACGTATTCTTGCAGAGCTTACAGTGAAATTTCCGTTCTATCTGGTCTGCAAGATAGCCAGCAACGTATTTAAAAGATTAAACGCTAAAACAAATAAATATCGAATCTTAATTTGTGATTATACAATAACGTTTAAATATTATTAGTATTTTCTTACTCGTTAGTTCCTATTTAAAACACCATTCATTTAATAACGAAATATTTTAAAGAGTAAATAGGAGAGCAGTTTGAGATACCTATTTATTTTGTAACCTACTTATCAAAATAATATTTATGTAGCCTACAATCGGTTTACACTGAAAGGTGACATCAATAATTTAATGGACTAGATTAGCCTATAGCCGCCTTTTATAAGCTACACTGCTACATCATAGTAATTCGTAAAAGATAGCTTGCTATCTTTTAAGATAAATGGAGTGTAGGGTATATAATATGTTGAATAATTGCCTCAATAAATTGTAAATAATTTTATGTATATGTATGGGTCCTATATGGTTAATTAAAATTTCGAATTGATTTAGCTTTTATTAATAGACAGAACCCACTTCAGTGGTCAAATGATAAGCTAGGATTCGAAAACAAACGGCTCGCGAGACATAACTGACAGGCCCGTTTGTCTGCAATATCTTTATATTATTACTACCCGGCCTGCATTCATGCACTCACACAAAATACAGTAGTTTAACTTAAGTGTTTACTATGTAATTTTGAATAATAGAAACCCTTAGAAGTATTTAAAACCATGCTATATTTTGGTTTTAACTTTAAATACTTTTGTGTGAGAGTTCTAATTTACACCGGGAAAATATCAGTTTTTAAATTATTTCAAATATAGGCCTACATTTATGATTTTAAATACATAGCATTAAATAGCTATTATATACCTGCATTAGTGGCCACGCGGTATGGTATCTAGCCTTCCTCTATCAAATAAAGTCATGTTTTGATAGGGTCACAATTTGGGGGATTGTTTTATACGGTTCTATGTAAGATATCACACATTTAAAAAACCTTTAGAATTAAAATCTAAACTTTTTTATTGGTCAGAACTTTCGCCTTTATTTATGTGAAAACAATATTAAAAAATATCTAGCCACTTATTAAATAAATTGGTATTTCTAAACGTCTGCAATTCTCCTCAGTGTTACTTAACAAATAATTGCAGCCGACAGCCAGTCCCTTAGCAATAAAAAGAAAAGAAAAGGACCATTGTGTTTCAATGTAATGTGTAGTCAGAGTAAACTTATTTGTGTGGCAGGATTAGGGTACTTAGGGACGAGAGGTGGAGCTAGAGACGGGGAAGCTTGCTAGGTGACAGCCAGCTGACTGGTTAACTCGAGGAGCTCATATTTTATATCTACCTTCTAGCAAATTCGAGTTTAAAGTGAGTCGTTTAGAAAATTCTCACTTGGTTGCGCTGTAGTCACTGGGGACCGCACCTAGCGATCCCAACGTTGAAGGAGTAAAGCCTCGAAAAGGAGCGCAACACGTTTAACCTAGCGGTTGTGGATCTGTGGATTAGGGTACTTAGGGACGAGAGGTGGAGCTAGAGACGGGGAAGCTTGCTAGGTGACAGCCAGCTGACTGGTTAACTCGAGGAGCTCATATTTTATATCTACCTTCTAGCAAATTCGAGTTTAAAGTGAGTCGTTTAGAAAATTCTCACTTGGTTGCGCTGTAGTCACTGGGGACCGCACCTAGCGATCCCAACGTTGAAGGAGTAAAGCCTCGAAAAGGAGCGCAACACGTTTAACCTAGCGGTTGTGGATCTGTTCTTTCCTTGTCTGTGGCTCAGGCAAATGGCAAGAAATCGAATTAATAAGAGAATCAAACGCCTAGAAGAAAATCATTCAAGAAATGGAACGATTTATAATCTAATGGCTGTAATTCATGCCAATTCCAATAAGTGATTTATTTGCCCTAATCAAATGTGATAAACGATTAACGTGAATTCTTGACAGTTTAGCTTTTTTTATCACCTTAATTAACATTTGTATTTAGTAGTGTCTTATTTTACCTACATAAATGAATGTTTTTGTTTTAGACATTGAACTAACAGCCTCTCTAGTAAGGGCCTAAATGAAAATAATGAAGGTTAAATGGGCCTGAATGTAAGAGGGTCTCTTGGGCCAATGTCAATTTACCGTACCTTGATTATTCTCTAGTTAACTGATACACCCCAATATAAAAACTAAGATTTGCATCACGTAAAAATATAACTTTATTTAGATATTATTATTACCATCGTTTGTTTGTAAATATCAACATCAATACCCGGTTTACTGGTTCGGTAAGTGGACTCACTACACAGACCGCTGAGCTAAGGGGCAGTAATAACTCAATAATTATTCTGTGCAGTAATATTTTATAGTTTCTTATCTTTTTAAGTAGAATGTTTGGATATATCTACGATGCCAAGAAATAGTTGTAGACCTTATGGCCAATACTTTTCAATCAATAATTTGACATTGTATATAGAGCCAATCATTAATTTGACAGTCGTGACTTTGTATTCCAGATTTGAAACTAATCCAGCAGTTCAAAGGAACCAGTGACATTTGTAAGGCAGTCCACCTTCTGGAATGCCCGTGTTTATTTGGGCTTGCGCACGCGCACAAGTACCAAAAGTTTGAAGAGATCATGCAAAGATGCCAAGAGGTAGAGAATGAAGTGGTAAGTGGAATAAGACACAGTAGAGCAACAATTTCACCTGTTCACGGACAGCAAACAACAATTTTTTTTTTGTTAAATCAATTGGATATCTCCATGTCAAGCTATGAACAGTTTTAAAATACATCTTTTACAATGACTTGAATTTTAAAGGATTGCTATGACATGTTTTACCATGTGGCTGATATTGTTAGGATAAGAGGTGAGGGAAGACATTACCGTCTGTGCAATGCCATTTTTAATCATTTTATAAATTTAGCAGTGCGGTTTTATTTCTACTACTTAGCAGAGGAGGATCCACACGAAAGCTATTTGATAGAATTATTAGATACCCGTTAACGTTGAGGATGATTCAATAATTTCAAATTATCACAGTTCACGAATTAGAAGGGGTCAAAATTGCTACTTTATGTTTTTCCCGTACCATTCTTAAGCTAAAGTATTTAATGCGTACTATAGGGCTACACATTCATATGAGGCGTACACAATGATATATTTATAATATGTTAAAGACAAATAATTTTTAATGTGAAAGCAGTTAAAAAATAAAATTGCATCATTTTTAATCATATATAAATACCGTTCTTTTTAGACCCTAATGATTTGTTTTTACTGAATTTTTTAGTACACAGTGTCATTATTAAGAATTAATTTTGTTTTTTAGTCAAAACTATATTTGTAAACTTTATTAATGGGACTATTGCTCATTGAAAATTATAGATAAATGTCTATTTTATGACATTCTTTTTTTGACTGTACCAAATGTAGAAACAACACCGAGTATCATAACATATTATATCCGTGGGGCAGAGACAGGGTCAGATTACCCAAACTAACGACTAATCCAAGTAAACCGCAAGCTGGAGAGGGTCGATGGAGTGAAATTGATCCCTTCAAATATTTTTCTCCTCTATTTTTTTCCTTCCAATAGTCATTTGGAGCTTGAGAAAATATTTTACTGTATCACTTTTGTGCTGGAGTTTTTTACTTATTTTGTATTTAAAAATTTCAATTTAATTAATGAGTTTATGGATTTCACTCGTCTTACTAACCGGCCCCATGGTGTAGTGACCAGTGTACATGGCTACGAGCCTAAGGGTCCCGGGTTCGATTCCCCGGCTGGTACCATGGGTATTTTCCAAAAAGGGGAATCATCCCAACTGTGAACCGGGTTTGGTTGGTGAGGTTTAAGTTAGGTTTAAATGTTTCCACTGGTTCCACATCCTCACACTCATTATCACTATCACCTCATCCCATCGGGACCTGGAAAGAGCCTCCACGGAAAGGATAGTTAGGAAAGGCTATTACATTCAGGCGTCCTCTGGGAAACAGTACATTAATATTGGATAGTCCTTAGACTACTGGGCTAAGCGTGATGTAGCCCAGACGTGCAATATTATATTACTTGTCTTACTGGCTTTAAATTAAATATTAAAAAGTATACAGGGTGGGGCATTTAGAGTGTTACAAGCAGGTTTCTCGGAAACCACGCATTTTAGAGAAAAAAGCTTCAAGACAAAAGTTGTTTGGTTTTGAGGGTAATCGAATAGCTTTTTTATTTTTTATTTGGTGGCCTGATACAAGATCATTTTAAGATCAACTTAGTTATTTTAAATGGGAACATGTATTTGTTATCACGGAATTTTATTCTACGCAAAAAAATTAAGCATCTTTTTTATGAAACATTAATTTTATAGCTTTGATTTTCAAGATATTTAATAAAACAAAGCATACAGTCACCTTAGAAATCAGAGGTCATAAAAATAAGTTTCTTAGACTTAAGTTGTATTTCATAATAACACTTATTTTTTTTACATCTTTAGTGACAAATGTCACTAAAAGTCACGTGAACGTTATTAATTTGATCCTATGCAGTAATAAGCGTGTACATAAGTGAAACAATAACATTTAATAACAATATTGATTCAATGTGTTCAAAGTGATATCTTTCAACCTCATAGCATTTTACAATTCTTATAATGCTATTGAATGTTTGCAGATGTAATTGCCACGCGATTGGGCGACAATTATGACGTTATTGAATGTTTGATGATATAATTGCCCCGCGATTGGGCGACAATTATGATATTACGGACTGTTGCTGACATAATTGGTATTTATAGCTCCGTGATCGAACGCCAATTATTATATTACGGTATTATTCACATATAATTGCCCCGCGATTGGGAGCCAATTATGATGATATGGAATAATAT
>CABFWB010007352.1:0-25532 GCA_902151455.1 Timema bartmani | reverse complement strand
CTAGTCATGTTACACAGGAGAGAGGGTATCTAGTCATGTTACACAGGAGAGAGGGTATCTAGTCATGGCACTGTGGAGAGGGGTTTCAGCTAATGTTGAATACAACGATAGTTTATTGGATTTTACAAGGAGCTTTGATTCTATTTTGGCAAGTTGCCTCAAGTGTTTTTTATCTCCTACCAGCAAATTAGCAGTGCATTTCTATTTACTTCTTACACTACATTAGAACTATAAATCGTTACGATAAAATAACTTATCATAAAGCTTCTAAATACATATATATTTTTATACAAATATTTGAAATAGATTATTATTCTATTTTTATTAATTTTTGAACTGCTTCTTATTACCCGTTCGTATTATACGCATATGTACCAGATACGCTAATGTTTTAGGGACAAGTACAAGTCATTTGGCCTAACGTAGATGCCGAATGACTTTAGGCTAGCCGACTTTGTGTGTTCTCACATTAAAGGCCAATTGACATAAGGCCAATAACTTTAGGCTATGAGATTTTTTGAGGACAAATTACATTAGGCTGTCTTTTAGGTCAAATGACTTAGGCTAACTGAGTTTAGACCAAATGACCAAATATGTATAAGTGAACAATTTAATCATGATGGGACATCTTGATGCACAAGAAGGTATTGATACAACTGGATATTAAACCGTGATTGGGTCCAATGTCTTTGTAAACAGGAACAGAGTAGGTGAATGCTTCCTAAACTTTTGTTTGAGGAATAATCTCAGTATTAAAAACACCTATTTCAAGATAATTCTTTGATCGATAATGTTATCTCTGACAGAGAATCTAGAACCTTTAGTACAGATGGGGAAGTCCTTCCTGGAGAAAGTTTTGACAGTGATCACAGGATGTTGGCTGCTACACTTAGAAATATACCAGTGGAAAAAGTGAAAGTAAGACGTAAACCGAAGATGAAATTCTGGGAATTGGAAAAACCTGAGAAAAGTGGGGACTATCAAAGGAATATTTGTGAATATTTACCCAAAGATGAGATAAGAACAGGACAAGAAGAGTGGATCAGGTTTAAGGAAATTCTTGTGGACACGGCAAATGATATTAAGTAAAAACAAACACTAGAGTAAAAGAAAAGGAGACTCTTTGGTCGAACTAAGCAGTTCAGGAGGCCATAAAAGAACAAAATATGTCAAGAAAAAAGATACAACGAGAATTAGAGAGGTGTGGGAAAAGACTGAGACAAATTGAGAGAATTATGTCTAAGGTACAGAACCCTGAGACTTACAGAAAAAAGAATGATAAAATCAGAGAAAAGCTGGACGGAATCTATTGAGAAATTGGAAGAAGACAGCAAAGGAAATAAGAAACTCCTCTACAGAATCATAAAAAATAGTAGGAACTCGCAAACACCAATAAAACCTCTGGATAAAGAATATGGAACAATTATATGGAGGGAGGAAGACATAAGAGAAGAAATGAAAATACACTTTGTCCAGTTGTAAAATGGAAGAGACCTCATCTAATGAAGAAGACACAGGAAAAGTCAGAGAGAAGAGAACAGGAATGAAAAGAGGGAGTCAGCACTTAGGTGGCTAGAAGTTGAAAATGCTCCTAACAGCATGAGTAAAGGCAAATGACCTGGCCTATATGAATTAAGCTCAGACATGAATTAAAACTGTGGGAATTCGTATTCGCCAGTGGTTATTCAGAGTGATGAACGCCATTTGGAAAGAAGGATTGGACAAAGGGTATCATAGTCCCCCTCTTCAAAAAAGGAAGCAGACTGGAATGTGGCGACTATAAAGGAATCTCCCTTTTGTCTCACGTGCTTAAGATGATGGAAAAAAACTAAGTACCATCATTGAGCCACATTTTGAAAAGCAGTATGGGTTTAGAAGGAACAGAGCAACAATGGGGCTTTGGCTTTTGCTGCTGATGTGTTGATCTGGACAAACAATGGAGTACAATAAAAGTTAAACGCGTGGAGTTACAAGTTTAGGGGGTTTGGCTTCGCTATTAGCTATACACTCACTAAACTCTAATAATAATAATGTCAACACTAGATCACAAGAAAACTCAACTTTATTCATTCCTCTCCATAATTCCAATCATTACTCAGATTCTTTCACTGTTTCAGCTTCTCGTTCATGGAATACCCTAACCAACGATGTAAAGAAATTATAACTGTGTGACCTGGCGGTCTAGGGGTAAGGTGTCAGACTTCTGTGCTGGGGGTCCGGGGTTCAATCCTCGGTCCCGGCACAGATTTATCTGATTGCCAAACCCTTCCTTCACCTCTGACANGGTCTAGGGGTAAGGTGTCAGACTTCTGTGCTGGGGGTCCGGGGTTCAATCCTCGGTCCCGGCACAGATTTATCTGATTGCCAAACCCTTCCTTCACCTCTGACAAGACGTGTATTAATCACAACTTGTGAATACCAGGACTCCACCGTGGTTCGGATCCCACGTTAAACTGTAGGTTCTCCATTTCATATAACAATCACACTACCATTACACATTAGCGTAAGTGCGTATAACCTTAACGGGTAGTAAGACGCGGTGCTAATAGTAATAATAATAATAATAATTAGAATTTAATAGTTTCAAGCGAAAATTCGCAAATAATCTGCACGTGAAAGCTCATTTACGAGATGGAGGAGTGTGAGACGTAATCACACCTTCTTGTTTATGTGTGTGTGTGTATTAATGTTTGTGTTAAATTGATCTCTGGTTCTTATATTATATAATCCATGTGTATTTTAGCTCCAGTTTTTCTATTTAATTATTGGTGTGTTTTTATGTCCATCATTCTGTTAAATTTCATTTTAATTGTATTGGTTAGGTGTAAGAAAAGGCGGTAGCCTTAACTTTACCATTAGAGTCGATTATTATTATTATTATTACTATTCAAACAACCTCTGTTATGAAAGTCAGCAGGCGGACGATGAACTAATCATTATATTTCCGCTCTTGGTGTGATAGTGTCTGGAGTACTGAGGTGCGTTTGAGTTAAAATGCAACACGTTCAGCAAAATAGCTTTCAATTCGCAACTTCATTAAAGCACGCTGTGACGTCACGACAAATAGATATAAGAGTTCTCTCGCTAATGTATTAACATTTTATTCGGCGAGTTTTAAAGATATGACATTGAAACAGAAATATTAAATCCTTGAATGATTCTAAAAAAAATAGTCTTACATTGTCACAACATTATTTTGTTGATCTTGATGTATAGTTTTAATTGAACTTTTCACGAAAATGGCCGATTGTAATCCTCCTACCAGGATGCAGATAACAATTCCGTGGAATCATAAGCCCCTATTATGTTTATCTAGAATTGGAGGCAACAAAAATGTTATTTTGAAATGCAAGTGAGTGTAACTATAGTATTCGAAGAACAATATCTTGGCGTATAAACCGAACGGGTATTAAGACGCGGTGCTAAATACATTTAAAAAAAATATCTTGTGGTTACTAAAGTTACCCAAACAATTTTAATATATTCATACATCAAGTCATGCAATCTGCAGCTGTCACTTTTGATAGTTATGATCAATACTTGAAAAAATAACAATAATAATATAGTAAAATGTTATCAATGTTGACCTCAAAGAAACATGTTTGAATCTGGTCTACTGTTCTTCCAACTAAAATCAGGTGTGTGTAGCTTGTCAGAGGAAGAGGGAAAGTGCTATCACTAGACTATGTTTGAATTCACCAAGAAGGCAACATCGGCCGGGTAACTAGGTGTCCAGACTGATCGATAGTCCCAGTGACTCCCTCCGTTCTGATTGGCTAATGACTCCACCCCATTCAGACTCCATGATTACAACGCTAGTACTACAGCGAGTCTAATGACGTCATCACGACGTACAACACACTCACGCGGTCATAGTGATCTAATCTAAGGGAAGTGGATGAGTAGAGTGATGCACCTGCTTGGAGAAGAGAATGTAAAACTACAGTTTTGGACATACAAACCCACATTCCAGCTGACCTCCAGATCAAAGTCAAGCACGCATGCTCCAGTCTCAATATAGATTGATACTAAGACTGTACGAGTACAACATTTCCAAATTTGAATGCAATCCTAATCCTAACTTACTGATCCGAATATTCCAAACATTTAGTTTCGGAACTTCGAATCTTATCCTAATGTTAGTAAGTTTCTTATTTGGATTTGAAATTTTTAAGCTTTACACACGCTCAAATAGGATTAATTGATTATAATATTATAATTGAATTATTTAGTTGTATTTGTTTTAAAATAGTTATATATTAATCTATGACAATAACTAAATCATTTTGATAGGTTGTTGAATATTAATAATAGTTAGGCTTTTATTTACGTAAATATGCTAGGGTTAAAGTCTGAGACCGGACAATTCGTGAATTGGCTGGACCCTTCGCATATTGGCCAGCTGGTCCAGTCAAATCGCGAAATATTGACGAGTGGAAATTTGGATTCCCGTTCTGGACAGTCAAAGTACTAGATAAAATGATACAATACAATCCCAACCTAACCTAACATTACCTAGCCTCACTTAGCCTAACCTAACATTACCTAACTTAAACTAACCTAACCTCTAGGAAACTCCAAATTCCATAACAGCTAAGACTGCACAAAAAATTAAAAGTTGAAAAGGCCTTCATTTTGATCGTCTCTTTTATGTGATTTGTTAAACTTTCAGAAAATTCTTATAGCTATACATAATAAAATATGAGTGAGATAAAAAGAAGTATTTACTTTGGTCAGATTCTTACAACCATATCTTGAACTCGCCGGCCAAAACCCGAAATGCTGGTAAATTATTATATATTTCGTGCTTTTGGCTAATTTCGGTGGCCAAAGCTAGTCGTGCCCGGTCATTTCGAGAACTAGCTAGACTTGGGGCTTTGACCCCGACATATGTACATGTTTTTAATATGATAAAATAAAGTATTTTAGTTTGCAAGTCATTACTTCTAACTACTACACTTTTTCCCTCGTACCCTGACCTCCGGGTTATCCACGTGATTATTTACAACGATGGGGAAAGGATAATAAAGATAGAACTTAGAGAAAATGTACCCTATTTTGCGTAGGGGGAGAGTGGAAAACAATTTATAAAAGAGCACCACATTACTTATAGTCGGGATTCAAACTCCGACCTCCTCATCACCAGAAAACCAGGCTAGACGAGACTGGCGCCTTTTTTCACATAACCGATCGTGAAGGATTGTACGTACCGAAATATGGATGGATCTGGTCACATATTTATTTAAATTAAATTGTTCTCGAAGATACTTCCATTTGCGACAAAACACGATCTACCATTATTCATAAAACTAATTATATACTCATCAAATAATTGTGCAGGAACTCACACGGACAGAGACAATAACAATTACTATATATTTATTATTAATTTGTCTATTAACTTGCATCATAAACAGATCTTCATCTAAATTGTATCATACTACATATCAAAATATGTAACCTAGGCATATGGGCACACAGGATGTTCGGAAACTTGTAGCCCAAACTGTACAAATAGCTTGTTTGAACTAAAAGTTGTACAAAATCCACAAACACATCCGGAACACTCTGTTAATACCATTAAATTGTGTTCAAAGTTTCGGCGTACAGCGCCGGGAGAGCAAAATTGTTCAAGCATGCGTGTACAACAAGTTGCTTAAGATCTAGGCGTGCGTCACTGCTCTGGTAATAATGGCAAGCACTTTCTGTGATACCCGCCTCGGTGGCGTAGTTGGCTAACGCGCCAGTCGTGTTGAGCTCGACCGCCGAGGACGGGGAGATCGAGGTTCGAATCTCGGTCGGGTGAACTGGGAGTGGTTTTTCCTAAATGGTTTTCCACTCTCTCTCTCTCCACGCCAATGTGGGTTCACTTCCTCTAAATTCAACCCTCCCAAATTCCTGAACCATTAGCGTAATTAGTACTTAAGCGTATAACCGGAACGGGTAGTAAGACGCGGTGCTAAATATTAACTTTCTGTGATGTAGGACCGTTAATGATGACCCTCAGAACGTATTCTCATTTCTAGATGGACTGGTGTGTTGATTACTATTAATTGTGGTATGTTCTGCTGCCGTGCTCCAAGATGTCGAGGTGTGGAGTGCCGCGCGCCTAGCTCCTATGCAACCTGTTGTACACGCATGCTTGAACAGCTTTGCTCTCCCGACGCTGTACGCAGAAACTTTGGACAGAATTTAATGGTATTAGCATAGCGTTCGGGATGTAAATGTATAGGGATTTTGTATTACTTTTGGTTCAAATGAGCTATTTGTGTAGTTTGGGCTATGAGTTTCCGAACATCCTGTGTATTCATAAACTTATTGTTGTAATATTTTCAAATTGTGTGCAATTGAACAGTGACTCAGCCAAATGATCACCGAATGATCCCAAGTTACGCTAATATACCAGTGGTTCTAAATCTTTCTTTTGGGTCAAGGACCGCTTTGAGAATATGACAAAAGCTATGGAACCATCTCCCTATAAAATACACTCACGCGAAATGTAGCATACAATCAACATATTTTGGTGGAAATTGATTACATTTACATAGACGTGATATAAAAACAATCTTCGCAACGAATTATGTCTCTCACTTCTCATGCAACAATGAGTGGCCTCCTCCTAAAGTGAAGTGAAATAATACCGAGGACGTAACGAAAGAGCGAAGTTAAATTCTGTTCAAAAGTCAACGAGAAGGATGTTGTAGTTTAGCAGCGTAACGTTCCTGCCATATTTGACGTCCACTATATTTCGAGTTTTGGTCTACCATTTATTATTCGTTGTGCTTGGTCCACGGTCCGTCCTTGCCCAGGATAATCACACTAAGGGGAAAAGAAGAGGAAATATACCAGCATTTGCTTGGAGGGAGAGTTAGGAAATATAAACTAAGTACACCCAGACTAGATTTGAACCCTGACCGTCCCGTCACCAACAAACCAACCTTAATAACCCGATACTAAATAATATATTATACCACCCGCTTGAGTGATTGCATGGTCTAAGGTGTTACTCTCACAATAGACTAGACTGCTGAAGACGGAGATATAGGGTGTTCTGAGGGTATTTTTCCTAAATGGTTTTCCACTCTCCCTCCACGCAAATATGAGTACACCTCCTTTAAATTCAACTTTCCTAATCTCGAACATATTAGAGTAATGATTAATTAGTACATAGGCGTATAAATTTAACGGGTAGTAAGACATGGTACTAAAAAAATATGTTTATATTATATCGCCCACACAGTTTCTACACAGTTTCTACACATTTTCTACACACTTTCTACACAGTTTCTACACATTTTCTACACAGTACTGTCAGCTGAAACTAATACATTCGCTTTAAAATATAACTTTTGTAAAAACGAACCCTAAACAATAAAATAAAATAAAATATATATGACTTTAGCTTACATTCTTCCAAGTTTAAATTTGATTAATTTTATTTGTATTGAAAGCATGCTTTACCCTTTCTCGACAAGTCTGTTTTCGATGCCTTGCCTTTTGGGTGTACATCGAAAGTCCCCCCCTCCCCCCCCGAAACAATAGTTTCGATCCATCGAGGTTAAGATTACATCTGTTTCCATCGCTTTCTGACTTTTAAAACCATTTCTTAATTCAAACTTCCTCCTCTTGATCTCTATTTACTTTACGGCTGTTTCTTATAACAGAGTGCGCTGCGCTGTTTTGTAGGAGTTGACGTCTTTCCTCTAAGGGTGTCTGGCAAAGTTGTCCCTCCCGTTTTCAACCGCGGTGGTTTACTAATCTCATTTAGGGGAGGGCGAGACTTGGCTACAGCTTCTTAAGGGAGGAAAATCTATTTCATTCTAGTAGCGGCAGACTTTTTCATTATCAGTTGGCAGTTGTCTTGAGTGCTAGAACAGAGGGGAGGGTTGGCCAAACTTTGTCCGAGGAAAACCCTAGGTCCGTATTATCATGGATGCTTAACTTCCCCTTTATTTTATAAACGCTCTGTGTTGTACAATCCACGTAATTGAACACAATCCGAGATTAAGGTTGCCGCCTAGTAGAGATCGTTAAGACGTTCAGAAATCTCTCGATGTTTAAAAATAGTAACGACTCACGGCAAAATGTTGTTGAAAAGTGTGAACATTACACACTACAACATTAAATACGTTTCATTCTAAGTTTTATGGTTTACAAAAATGTAGGAAAGGGTAGATAAAGCTAAATTTCAACGATGTTTAACTCAAAATGTTCCAGCCCTGAAAATTTGAAATCTGAGGGTTCGAAATAACACTATTTATCTGGTTTCTCAATACAATAATGTAAACATAAATAAAATACAACACAGTAAAATGTACAAATTTACAAATTAAGGGGGGAGTAAACACTTTCAAGTTATGTACTTTTTATGTTTTTATTACATTTTTTGTTTCAAATTACATTATTTGTAAAATATAAAATTTATAGGAACCTGTAAACATGATCATAAAAAATTATTAGTTCTTATTTTAGTAAAAATAATATACTTTGTAGTGTTTATAAATATTTAGTGTTTAGATTTATATTTCTGCAAAGTTATATTCATAGTAATCTAAAGAAGAATACCAATCATTCAATCACATAACCTCAACACAATAAGTACAGCTTCACTCTCTGGACCAGTCTTGTAGCTCCATTCGTGGAGGCTGTAGTCTCGCAAATAAATCTAGAACTTCACTGGCATCAACTTTGAGATTTTTATGAATATTATTAGCAAGCGCTAAGCCATCGAGACGTTGCTCGTTCATTGTTGGGCAGAGAATACCTCTCTGACGTAGCAGTGGATACTGGCCAAGTTGCTAAAAGCTGTAACAAAATGTTTGTGTGACGGATGAATTCGTCGCAGTAACTGAAATATCTGTAACTCCATTCCCACTTCTTCCACCAAATAACGAGTTCAGATCACAGTTCTGTCGTGGAGTTTGCTACAAGATCACTGTCGTAAATATGTGCTGCTTTTAAAATAGTTTCTTCTTCATGTTTACTGAAATTGAATGGGATAAATGCTTCAAGTGGCAATATTTCAGAAAATTTTGAGTTGAACCTACATTTTAGTTCCATAGCAATATGGTGAACAAATGGTATAAACACTACCATCCTAAGCCCAGGGGTGGATTTATCCACAGGCCTAGTAAGCACGTGCCTATGGCCGCAAATTTTAAATGATATATATATCTTTTTCTGCCTGTAAAGTAATTTTATGGCTTCAGTGCTTGTGTGATTGTTGTGATTTCCTGATTTCTTTCGTGCAATGGAGTTTATGGTGAAGATAACAAATATGCTGGAGGCAATAGAAGGGATGACATAGTCATTCTTTCTCTAGCTACCCTCCGTCCCATCCCCCACTGTCTCAAGGTCAACCGGCAGCCATTAGCAACAGGGTGGCTTGGCAGAACAATACAGGTGATAGTGCGGACTAAGGAGTGTAAACTAGCGTCTCCATGAGAACTTAGAAGTTATAGTGTTACTGTTGTGTTACAACTTATAGTAGTTGTGTTTATTTATTATTATGAGTGACGGAGTGGCAGTCAATAATTTGAACTTAAGAAAGAGAAGAAAAGAAAAGTAGCAAATATTATAGATAAAACTCTGAAAATTACGTCATTTCAAAGTCGAGATGAGTTTACTGAACCCATCAGTCCTTGTGCCAGCCACTTTTTAGGTAAAAATGGGGGGAATTGGTGAAACTTATAGGACTCGTACATTATATTCTGTAAATTTCATCTGTTTCTTCAAAATAATTTCCACAAAAAGTTACTGGGCTGCTCGTAATCTCAGAGGTTTTAGGGGGACTATCCAATTATGCTTAATCGTAAGTAGACTTTATTTGGTACCGTTGGAAAGCTCATAGAGCAAGAAATATTTTATTATAGGACGACCAATTTCAAATCTCGAGCAGTTTTCAAGGTACCGACCAAAATACAAGAAGAAAATTGCAAGAAAATATGTTTCCCTAATTTTTTTTAGAAAACAAAAGAAGTACGTGAAAAAGTGGATAGAAAAAGTAAGATATAGATAATACCTTTCATAAAAAAAAACGAACAAGAAGTTCTAGAGAGAGTAAACTTTTGAAATTGCATCCTGGTTGCCATCTTGAAATGCCGCCATATTGAATATCTACGCCTTCCAGAAGGCTATCACCTATTTTGGTGTTCCATGAGCCCCAATAATCATATCCTAGAAGTTTCACCAATTCCCCCCATTTTTAGGCCTCTGGCGCATGGACTATATTGTTGAACATCTTGATGAAAGTGTTCAGGGACGGCACCCGCGCAAGAAGATGTTAAAGGAGAATCTGTCTGGGGCAGTCCTGTTCCTGAAAATACTGCTGATACCGATAGTATAATTACAGCAGACGTGGCAGGTATATGAGTTAGTTTTGACAGTGACCCTGTTAAATGGAAAATTGATGAAAGTACACGTTATTTTGTGGCCAGGTATGGCTTTCAACCAAATACAAATATGGACTTTTACACCAGAGAATTTACTGACTGGAAATATAAAATAAATAATTCACTATCTTTTGACTAGTTACGGGAACAGACAAACACTCAAGACTCTTGATTACCTGAGTGCCATTTCCAACGCCGTCTGCAGGAGCAAACTAAACAGAAAATGGGGAGAACTCTCCTTTCTTCACATCACTGTATGTAAGCCAGTGAAATTGATGTAGCCAGCCAGTCATTTTGAAATTTCCTCTGAGTAGCTGGGAAAACGAGCCCTAATTCGGGTTGCCACATTGTCTTGAAAAAACAGAAATGTTGGTTCTAAAACCCTACCAACACAATGGCCGATGTCATTGGGATGTGTGAATATGTTTGATGGAATCTGCGTCAATGCATTATGGAAAGGGACTCTAATATAATATTATAATATAAGGAAATGAAATATAACATTGGAAATTCAGAAACTTACCTCACTCGTTGTGTTATTATTAGAGTTAACATTGCAGCATCCAAGTCATGATGTTTGAGGGTCATCGAATGACAAAATGAAAAGCTAGCTGTAGAAAGTAACCAGCACAAAGTGCACAAGAGTATCAGTGCCGGGAGTGACGGGATCAAAAGGGGGAGAGGATTTAGGGGCGCCTGTTTTGATTTCCACACAGGGCGACAAATACTTTCAGGCCGAAAATTCACACAAACAATTTGTTACGTTATTGAAACATGAACATATGAAAATAAACGTTTGGATGTATCTTTCTTGTGTAAGTGACGTCTATGGCTCACTTAAAAATTGTTTTAAAACGAGGGCTTCTAAATTGCGGAGTTTTCTTCTGAAATCAAGATGGTGAACCAGCCGAGAAAAAATGGCAGTTGATGACGTCATTCAAACCATTAAGGCGGTTGTGTTCTTACGGGGGTTTACAAAATAAAACATTCTCTTTTGAAACTAATATTTTGTATGACTCTTTCTTTAAGTTATAAAAACATTTTATTTTATTTTTGTGGTCAGTTATAACAAGATACAAGGGTGAATATAGCAGAATTTTTAAATTGTTATTTAATGTACTAGCAACTCTCGTTGCCATAACAGCAAAACAAAAAAACCTTACTAGTTTTATTAATATATTTCGTTCTTTCAGCGAGCTACGAAAAGGCCAATTATAAAGTATTCCTTAGGGAAGTGTTATTAGACTCGTTTAGTAACATTTTTTATTAATAATTTTGTATAAATATGTAAATAATAACTATTTCCAAAAAGGTTGACATTAATTACTCAGCCAATGTCCAAAATAAAGAACCTTCTACCACCTGTCAGATTCTATCCACTTTCAACCATGGATACTCTATACCTTTCCGGCTAAATGAAATGTGCCTGCATGCATTTAAGTTGAATATATTTAATTTTAATTTTATTAAATTACCACTTTACGATGTAGTATAAAAATATAAGAAAATCATAAAAATTAAGAAAACTATGAGAGGAAAAATATTGCATATTAAACAAAATAATTTTAAATAAAATCTTAGCCCAGCAATAAATCTAATATCGCGCTTCTTTCTAATGCAACAAGAATAAACTAATTTAAAAAAAAAACTCTTATATTAGTTAATCTTCTTATCTATTTCCTTAATGAGAAATATGTCCTCTCGACATTACCACCGGCAACCCAACTACCGAGTTCAAAAGCCTGAAAGAGTTTTAGTTACCGAAAGAGGAGGTGTGAAGCCATAGAGTCGATAAAGGAAGGGATGTAGAGCTCTGTGCTTGGTTACCATGGTAACTGCATCCACTTTGTGCGTTGTTGAACAACCCCCTCACCTTTTCTTCGACTGTTCCTTTGCCTCGCTTGCATGCCCCTGACCCGAAATGTTTACCATAAACCAACAAAATATTATCTCCAATCTTCCCTTTTCTACTTTCTTTGAAACTTGTTTCAGTTAACCTAGAAAGGTCAAGTCCCAAAACTGTTGTGTACAGTTCCCTTCGCATTGTTGAAAATGTCGCTGCATTCGATGTGATATGTTAAAGCTCATACCTAATGTGTATACATATGCACACTAATTCATTTAATTCATTGTTATTGTAAATTAAAGACAGAACTTTGTGTCTAGTCCACATTACTCCTAAGAGGAAAGAGAAGAGCTTTGTGTCTAGTTCACATTACTCCTAAGAGGAAAGAGATCAAGAGGTTTGTGTCTAGTTCACATTACTCCTAAGAGGAAAGAGATCAAGAGGTTTGTGTCTAGTTCACATTACTCCTAAGAGGAAAGATAGATAGATTCTTGTTAATATCTAAACTGATAAATAATTGACAAACTTTCCTCCTTTATAGTTTTATGAATGTTTTATTGATACAAACCACTTTTATAGCAACAAAATGTGAATCTATAACATGTGTGGACATAATGTGTATCCATATTCATTACATAATTATTTTATTACCATAGTGTTTCATCTTTCTTGTGTCCCACCATTAAAAAAAGTATTAATAATTTTTGGTTTATTTATATTATATTTATTCACTCCTTACTAAAGATTTATTTAGAATGTTTTCTAAAATGTTACTACATAATATACATCAGCACATTAAATTAGTAGTAAACGTCTCAAGCTTACACTGTATGTTACCTACACATAATAACTAAGAAACATAATGTTTAATTTAAAATATTAGTTATAGTACAAACAGTTACATACTTACAGTGTGAAATATGATTAACAAGAAAGCACAGATAACAACATTAAATAACATCTTTCCTTAGCTGCGCCTGGCCAGGCTATTCTTATAGGTTGGGGATGAATAAAGTAGAATTTAGAGGAAATATATAAGTATTTGTGGGGAGGGGTGGTAGGAAATAATTTATGATAAAAATCGTCAGTACCACCCGGTCCTCAATCAGCTTAGATGGAATACAGTAGCCCCATGGCTTCTTTGGTGCTGACTGACAGTTCACAGCTGACTTCTGACAGTCAACATTTAGGTATATACCTAAATTCTGACTGTCAGAAGTGACAGCTGCTAAACACATGTTTTTGCAGATCATATGGTTCGGCGTAGGGATACATAATTTGGTCTGGTAACTTTTCAAAGCTGTCAGTTGTCAGCTGTGAGCTGTAAGTCAGCACCAAAGAAGCCATGGAGCTACTGTAGAAGCTTATGTCCGTGTTCCCGGCTGTTCGTGCTATAACATATTACTAACGTGAAATAGTAATAATAATAAACAGAAAATAGTGTTTCATTTTTAAATATTTATCAAACTAGCAAACAGTTAGATAGTGTATCATTAATAATAATAAACCCCATGAATTATATTATTGATTGCCACAAACTAAAGAACACTCGTGTTCAGTGTGAAGAAGCACAAAGACAACATGTTCGTTTGGCGGCCCAAATGATGTCTAATACAACAGCAAAAGCTCGTGCACATTATAACCTAGGAAAAACAAGGAAGCAGCAATAAATATAGATAACTTTATTAGTATAGTATAGCCTAAGCTGTAGACTTTTTTTTAATGTTTACAAAAAACTACTTTCAGATCCAAAAAATAATTTTAAAATGACATAGGACTATTTTTAGAATTATTTCAGAATATATGATTTTTGTTTCGATGTTATATCTTTAAAACTCTCTGAATAAAAAGGAAATCCTATCTTGTGACGTCACAGGTAGGCAACCTCGTTAAGGTTTTCTTGTGACGTCACAGGTAGGCAACCTCGTTAAGGTGCGGCAGAAGGGAGCGCCAGTATTTTAACAGTTTTTATAGAATTGATATTGTTTGGCCAAAATAAATCTGTGACTAATTGTATAATATATATTTTTAAAATCGATTGGACCAGTCGAGTTTCCTGACGTTGAAGGATCAGATGGAGTATTCTATGAGATGTCAGTTGAATCACAGACTAACATTCTCTACGATTAGCGTCTTTAGACACAAGATATAATTTGAAGGTGGACATTTTGAACACTTTTAGTGATCAGAGAGATATCTTTATATTAATGATGTTATACATCTGTACGACACCTGTAGATAGGGTGTATTCTTAAATTGCTGTGAGAAGATAAAAAAAAGCTGTAATAATAATAATAATAATAATAATAATAAAAACAATCATTGTATGATGTAGTCTCATGTAACACCATGAATGCGTCAGACGACAATGGCCGTCGCCAGTGAAACTAGACCTAACTCATTAGACGTCTCGACGTCGGGGCCGGCCGAGCGTCCACATGCTTGTTGCAGATCTGGGGGGATGGGGAAGGGTCATATTGTCCTCCCAATAACCTTTACAGTTGTCTGTTGTCTCAGCCTACTATCGCCATGTCTCAGCTTGTTGTCTGTTGTCTCAGCCTACTATCGCCATGTCTCAGCTTGTTGTCTGTTGTCTCAGCCTACTATCCCATGTCTCAGCTTGTTGCTTGAGTGAGATCCTTACAAGTGTCGTTATCAGGGCGAATTGATAAAATTATCGAAAAGTGGGCTGTCTTGGTGAGGCCGTAGTTTCTGGATATTTTCTCCCCATTAGCGAGTCTACGTTCAAACATATTTGTAGTGAGATATCTAACTTCGCCATCACCGTACTCTCTCTTTGAAGAAGATAATGTCCATATTTGTATTTGGTTGAAAGCCATACCTGGCCACAAAATAACGTGTACTTTCATCAATTTTCCATTTAACAGGGTCACTGTCAAAACTAACTCATATACCTGCCACGTCTGCTGTAATTATACTATCGGTATCAGCAGTATTTTCAGGAACAGGACTGCCCCAGACAGATTCTCCTTTAACATCTTCTTGCGCGGGTGCCGTCCCTGAACACTTTCATCAAGATGTTCAACAATATAGTCCATGCGCCAGAGGCCTAAAAATGGGGGGAATTGGTGAAACTTCTAGGATATGATTATTGGGGCTCATGGAACACCAAAATAGGTGATAGCCTTCTGGAAGGCGTAGATATTCAATATGGCGGCATTTCAAGATGGCAACCAGGATGCAATTTCAAAAGTTTACTCTCTCTAGAACTTCTTGTTCGGTTTTTTTATGAAAGATATTTTCTATATCTTACTTTTTCTATCCATCTTTTTCACGTACCTCTTTTGTTTTCTAAAAAAATTAGGGAAACATATTTTCTTGCAATTTTCTTCTTGTATTTTGGCCTGTACCTTGAAAACTGCTCGAGATTTGAAATTGGTCGGACATTCAAAATAACGAGCTTGAAATTGGAAGGTACGTCAATGAGGCCTCTATAAAAGCTAAACCTAAAAGTCCCAAAAAATGACGACTCTTGGGGAACCGCCACCATCTTGGAAAAGGGCAGCCAATATTTAGTTTCTCACCATTTTCGCGGTTACCGTTGCTCTGACGACAAAAGCACCTACTCTTAGTGAAATAACCTTTAATTTTACATATAAAAAGATCCAACCTATTTATTTTGGGAGCTACAGTTTTTAAGAATCTAGATAATACAGTTTTCTTGTTACAAAGTACAACAATAGCACGTGTAGTGTCGCTGCTTGCATTCCCATGGATGACGTCACGCAGCATCCCAGTCTTTACTGGCAGTTTGTCACGTGGTCTGTTACTATGCGGGCATATTTACTTAACAAGTGCCAAACAAATAGCGTACTACAGCGGGCCCAATATTATGTGCGGATGGCTATTATATAATGCGTGTAGGACTCAATTGTTTTATTTTATTGTGAGTGCTAATGCGATGTGATATTGAGTGTGTTCAGTGTTACATACTTGTTGATATCCTAAAAATCACATCATAACTCACGGGAGATTGGGAAACTTATTTATTCTGCATTTAGAGCAGGCCACCTTACTTTCATGCTGCTGGTCATTTGAATTAGGCAAAATATGACCAAATTTATCTTCAGCAAAGAATTTCTCTCGAAAATGTTCTGCCACCAGAAGAATTCAAAAGATTTACTACAAAAGGCTATTTTACAATCAGAAGAAGTACTAAATTTTGGTTTGGTACATGGCCAGATATGACTACTGCGAGGCATTAAATCTATTGGTCGTTTGGCGCATGACTGAGGCTTGAACAGTGCTATTGGCGCATGACTGAGGCTTGAACAGTGCTATTGGCGCATGACTGAGGCTTGTCCAGTGCTATTGGCGCATGGCTGAGGCTTGTCCAGTGTTATTGGCGCATGACTGAGGCTTGTCCAGTGCTATTGGAGCATGGCTGAGGCTTGTCCAGTGTTATTGGCGCATGACTGAGGCTTGTCCAGTGTTATTGGCGCATGACTGAGGCTTGTCCAGTGTTATTGGCGCATGGCTGAGGCTTGTCCAGTGCTATTGGCTCATGACTGAGGCTTGTCCAGTGTTATTGGCGCACAAACATACTTGTGCCTTGTGGTGTGTTTATGAAAAGAGAGTGATGTCTGTGCAAGTGTCACATTGACACATGACAGGTGATGTCTGTTGTTGCAGGAGCTTGGCATGACGAGCAGGAGCAAGATCAGGACCCTCCATGCTGTGGCGTCGACTGCGTTCCAAGTACAGACACGTTGTGAGCGCTGCCATGCTGTGCTGCGGTCGCAAGAAGGTAGGTCCCTACGAGATATGCTTCATGAACACGTGAGCATCTAACACTGTTTGAACTGACAATATTACCTTCATGGATTACACTATGGCACTGCTTCAGAAACACGTGAGCATCTAGCACTTTGTTTGCATTGACAAACTTACCTTGACGGATTACACTATGGCACTATCTTATAAGTAGGGCCCGGTTTCTTATGACATACAACTTTTTTTTTTACCACAGACAATTCTAAATTCTGTTCATCATCACCTGGTTATGGAAATTATTTTTATATGTCATCCTTTGGTCATTTTTTGAGATTTTTGATTCTTAGGTGATATTTTCTTAGTTTGCTTCCTTTATGAGTAATTTTTGAAAGAGTCTGGGCTCTGCTTCTAGGCTACACCATAGTGTAACATTTCAATGATGTTTCACTGCGATCTTAGAGCTTGTCTTGTTCATTCGGTTACTCAGTCCAATGTAGTCTGTAACAACAAAATTGTAAAGTATTATTTTAATTATAAATAGTAATTTTATATTAATTAATATTAATGTATTTTAATTACATATTAATCATAAATTATTAAATTTCCACCCGTCTATATCCGTTGTATTAAGATTTTTTTTAAAAATAAAATGGCAGAAATCTTCATTTTTAAAATTTCTTCAACTTTCACCCCTCTATATCTTCTAAGCTATTGATATTACGGAAAAAGTGCATAGAACCATTTTTGTAGAATGTTTGTCTAATTTAATTTTGCATACAGGTGTTTTCACGCCAAGCCCAACGGTTTTAGAGATATTTGCCCAAAACCTATTCAGGGGAACTTTGGACAGCTCTCCCAACCCTCGCTCACCCTCTACTACCGGGAACCTCTAGTTTGTTCGTCAGGACACCTCAATGAACAACTGTACCAATTTTTAAAACTACGTGTTGTTGTTTTCTATTCGCCAAATGTTTGGCTAATTGGACTGGGCTATATTTATGATTATGTTCTAAGGCAAACATGTAAAACTTGAAGCTACATGTGGTTCTATCTATTATTATAGGCAGCTTGGGCTATATTTATGATTATGTTCTAAGGCAAACATGTAAAACTTGGAGCTACATGGGGTTCTATCTATTATTATAGGCAGCCCGTGGACCTTTTGACTAACCAATATACAATGTGGTCCCATTCATCTTAGAAACTTTGTGTGTTTATTTCACAGAAGTCCGGGGGTCTAATCCTCGGTACCGGAACAGATTTATCTGATTGCCAAACCTTTCCTTCACCTCTGACAAGACGTGTATTAATCACAACTTGTGAAAGTGTGGAAAGCCAGGCCTCCATCGTGGTTCGGATCCCACGTTAAACTGTAGGACCTCCATTTCATCTCACAATCACCCTACCATTACACATTAGCTTGTGTATAAACCGAACGGGTAGTAAGACGCGGTGATAATAATAATAATAATAATAATAATAATAATAATCTGTAATATTTCAAATAATGCCACCAATGGATAGGTTAGGTGTGGAGTGTGGAATAACAGAAATAGACATCAAAAGATAACATCTCATATTCCACTTCTCATATTATTCTTCGCACTATATACCAACGAAACAAGCATTTAAAAAAACATGACCTTTTTCTTATTTCGAATGAAGGTTACAGAAGGTTTTCATTTGTTGTTCCTAACAAAGATATATCACGCTTCATTGTGGACGTGAGGTCCCGATGGATGTGCAGCAAAGTCACTTCTGACATTGTAATGGGTAGAAGACGAGGCAACGTCTGAAAGGGGAGCTCCCCTGTGTTTGTCGGGATAGGATGAAACAGAACTCTTAATGTTTGGTAGGTCAGAAGTCATTTCGCAGCCAACTAAAGGATACTTAGAAAACTTGTCTGAAGAAGTTTATTCACACATCTGCTTCAAAATTCGTAGCTGAGAAACGGCAAATCATCCTTATAGAGTTCAAGAACTGCATCTTTAAAACCGTCACTGCATTCTGGTGACGACAGCTTGGAAATCTGGAGTAAAGTTCATCGAGCATGTTGTCCAAAAAAAGGAGTTACACTGCAATACGATAGTTACTCTTTAATCGACTCACTTGACTGGGATCGAGAGTTGGGTGTGTTTTTTGAAGGACCCTTCCTTGCTCTTGGCTTACTGATTTCTGTTCCCATTCCACTCGCCAAGTATTCAGATTTTTTGAAAAGTTGTTGAAGATGGACCATTCATTGTATTAGAAATAGAAATATCCAGTGAGCATAATATTAAACATCTAATCTTCTAAAACTGTCGACATTAGAGATTGAGAAATAAAACACACACGCGAGTTTTGGTGCAAGCACAAAGTGGACTCGTTTGGATTTTGAAGAGTTGTTCCGATCAGGGGTGGCTTAAGGGCTGAGTGAACCGGGTGGCTTGAGGGGCTTAAGGGCTGAGTGAACCGGTTGGCTTGAGGGGGCGCCAAACAGAGCACTAAAGTAACCTAACCAGGGTGTCCAGTGACCTTGAAAACCTGGAAAACAGGGAAAAGTCAGGGAATTTGCTTTGTCAGAGAAAAGTCAGGGAATTTGATCAAATTTCTGGAATTTTCATATAGTCACTAAAATAATAGGCCTACTCTACTTTCATTTACAATAAAATAACTGTCAAATTTTTTTTTTCTTCACTGCGAATTTATTTTAGTACAGTTGTCCATCTTGAATATACTAATCTCAATTCTACAAGTCAACATGAGATACTCATCTAATCTTTCCACCCTTCTACAATGTGTCTTTAGCCAAAGTTGAGTTCATTAGCCCGTGTAAGACGACCTTTTAATGTCTCGGTATGATCTGACTCAAAGCTAACTTGGAACGCACGAACCAACGACCCATTACTTTAGGTTGACATCCTTTAACCCCTTCATTGAATGTTACAATTTCAAAATGTGTTTGTGTCTAAGAATATTATTATATTAAGTTGAGATCTTAATACAATAATGTCTATAATATAGTGACTGGAAAAGTTGTAAATTGGCTCTGGAAAATCTGGAAAAGTCAGGGAATTTTAAGATATAGTTTGACTGGACACCCTTCCTGCTAACATAACTTTGGGATGATATGAAAATAATTCCCAAATTTAACGTAGCCTGGGCGTAATAGTGGAGATGATAAGCATAACACTCATTTAATTTTTTATGTTAATATGAAATTTGATATAGTGGTAATAGTTTTTATGGTCAATAATATTGGATATAGTTTCACGCTTTAAAAGTTAATTTACATCCGACATCTTTTAAAAAAATGGCGCCCTAGAACGGTATTTTGCAATTACTTCTTAAAGCGTCCATTATATCATATTAAAGAGGCGAACATTGTCTACAAAACATGTTCTAATAGTTTTCTTTGTAATCCTAACTATTTTCTTAGTGAAACGTTTGTAGTACTGTACGATAGCCATTTATGGAGATCCACTTCAGATTATTTTCATGTTACACCTAGGTCACGTTAGGTTTGGCATGGGCGCAGGGGAGGGAGGAGGTGTTATCGTAAGTTTATGACATGATGTTAAGACTTGCTATTAAACCCTAAGAATCAAGAACATTGTTATTTCATACAATAGTGATGGGACTTTATTTGTGTGAGAGGGGGAAGGAGGGGCAAAAACAAAAATAAAATATTTTCTGGACTTTCTACCCTCCCCTCCCCAGCTAAAGTTAGAAAAATTGATGCTTCTAGAAGTTAACCGAATTATTGGTCCTCGTTTGGAGAATTTTAGAAAATCATACTCGTTTAACAGCTATTTATAGTAGTGCTCCCCCACAAAATATTTTAAAATGTGTATACTTCTAGAGGATATTTGGAGTAGTCCTCCTTTGGCAAATTTTTAAAAATTGGACGCCTCTAAGATCAAGTTTAAAAAATGACCACCATATTTTTTTCCTATTATTCCCAGGCTACGTTAGGTTTAGAGTTGTTATTTTTGGGGATTATCTTCATACTATCCTATTATCCCCCGTTATATAAGGGGGCGCCAAAAAGTACCCGCCCGGGTACAAAATGTACCTCTGGCTGCCTCTGGTCCCGATAGATGTCGCACGCGTACTGCTCCTAGCGAGTTTCAGTGGAAGTAGAGTCTCCATTCACAAAGTGAGCGTGTTTGAAGTTGGAGAGTTGTCCCGATAGATGTCGCACACGTCTGGGGGGGTTGCAAAATAGGAAAAATTTATTTCCCTACTTAATATCTCATTTTTCATTCAATTTATAATAACTCAAACTATTCAGCTATTTTTTTTGTAATGCATTAAATGGTTATGTGGGGTGGTGGGCATGTACCCCTGTATTTCCCCTCCTCCTAGATCCCACTAATGTGTGTACAAGATTTGTAAAGTTTACCGAGTGCTTAGCTAATTGTGTCGAGCTCTAGACGCCCTAGCTGCTCGTGTCGAGCTGTATATGACCTAGATCATGTGACCTGTTCGTCTGGGTCGAGCACGTGCCCCCTGTCCGACACAGGGGGGGTAGGGGGTGTTTCCCCGATAACCCCCTGGAAAATTGCACACTCTTGTTGTAGTTATTTGAATTAAGGATTGGCTCCATAAATCTTAAAGGTATCGCCATCATGTGTGAGGTCGTGTTTAATTAAATACTATGAATTATTATAAAACCTTAATAGGATCATTTACTTGTAAAAGTTATGGCAGTGCTAGAGCGTTGGACTCAGTGGTCTAGGGTTCAAACTACAGCAGGGGTTTATTTCAATTTTTTTTTATATCTTGAATTATTTTATATCCAATTCTCAAAATGGATTCTGGTGCATTTCTCTTAAAATTCTTTCATGTGTTCATAGATTAGTCGGTGCAAGCTGCGAATACACAAAATACTACAGTTAAAATAAATTGTAATTCACGTAAAAATCCCACACTGTCATTTTTTCCTGTGTGGATGAGATTATCAATATTTGTGCAAGATAATTATTGACAAAGCAGAGCTCGGGTAAACCAGTGGCGTAGCAAACCTCGCGGAGAAGGGGAGACTGAATTGTTACCTATTATATCTTGTACTAGTATCTTGGTAGTGAGGCTTTTCTTTGCTTCAAACAGACAGAAAGTATCTTCATTTCATTTATTCCGACCATTCAATGTCAACCCTTCCCTACTATCTTGCATTAACCTAATAGCATACTATAAGGCTAGATTAAAAATAAATAGAATGGAAAAATAAATCAAATTGCATCTATTTATTGATGCAGTTAGAAAATCAGTCCGGAAACAAAGTGTTATTTTGAGAATCGAGGATAAATACCTACGTACTAGTTCCGTCCACCCACGATCACTCTTAGAGAATAGTTTTAGACTAACTAGTGTTAAAGTGTGTGCTAGTTCGCCCGCTCCTTCCGTTTTCCAGCCTCCACTACTCCTAGCAGCATTGATTTCTAAGGGTGGAGAATATTTGGGGGCACTAAGGAGGGAGGAAAAAAAGAGCTAGCTTCCACCGTACATGGTTGCCAAGTTTCTCGGACGAAAAATACCTTTTATCTTCGACGTCGCCCTGGGTACTATCCCGTTATTACGAAATCATCGCACACAATTATTTGGGACAAACGTCAGAGTTTTTCTGAGATATTTAAAGATAATAAGAGAGCTCTTAATTAAGGACAAATATATTTAAATTATAAAAACATTTAAGACACAAATATAAAGCAGATCATTATTATTTATTTTTTTAACATGGCGTCTTACTACCTTTAAGCTTAAACGCTTATGTACTAATCACGCTAATGGGTTAATGAGGAGGACGACTGAATTTTGGAGGAAGTGTATCCGCATTTGCGTGGAGAAAGTATGGGGAAACCACTCTCAGTAAACCCGACTGGGATCGAATAACGTTCTCCCTGTCATCGGCTTTATATTGTGAATAGCACCTTAGACGATGCGGCCAGGGAAGTGGGTTCAGACCATGATTAAATGCATTCCTCGAACAAGAAAGCAACCTTCCATGGGATAGTTAAATGAAGTTCTATATTACTTAATCCATTGCCATTGATAAGCTGCTCGCAGCTGCACACAACGGTCAAGGATCCTTAGGAAGGGTAAGAAGAGTGTACCGGAAGAGTTCACTGATGAATCCACCTCCGGGTCCGAGGAAGAGTACGAGGATGCTAAGGGGAAGCTTAATGTAGGTAGAAGGATGGAGGTAACGCACGACCTCATCGATGGCCTATTTCATGACAAGAGAGGCAGTGCAGGAGTGACGGTGAGCTGGACCGTATACTCCTGGTGATTGCAAATCAAGAGGAACAGATCAAACAACTGGAATAAGAGAATGAAAGGCTGAGGGAGGAGGGTAAGAGGAAGAGGCGATAAGAAGACCAACGTTCGCGCAGATAACGGCCGCAGGATCATCGGGAGGACCTGGGGTCAGACTGGCTCCGGCTCAGAGGATCATACGAGGGCAAGAGAATAAGATAAGTAAGGTATATATCTCGCCTAGAAAGAGAGAGGACACGAAGGAGATCCAGACAAAGGTAATGTCGAAGCTAAATCCGGTCAATTAGGCCAGCCGGTAAGGTTGTGGTAGTTGAGACTGAAACTGATAAGGTAAGGAAGGGAGTTCAAGCACTTGACGGTCTCAAGTGCGAGGAACCAAGAAAGAGAAGACCATTAATGACACTATATGAGGTACCGGTGGACATCACTGAGGATGAATTGAAGGGCACGATTTACAGACAGAGCCTAGAAGGCAAAATAACGAGAAAGAAGGGCTTTGACGAGGCTTTTGTGCCTAGGTTTAAGACTGGGATGAGGGAGAGAAGAGTAACAAATCATGTTGCTGAGGTCTCCCCAAGGGTCCGGAGCCTCTTGATTGGTGGAAGAGTATACCTGATGCTCACGAGTATCTCAGTCAAAGACTTTCTCGTTGTTACGAGGTGTAACAGATGCAGGGACCTGGAACATAGGGTGAAGTTTTGCCCTAAGAAGGAATCTGTCTGCGGGCAGTGCGGGAAAGTAGGGCATGAACTTAAGGACTGTAAAAAGAAAATAAATAAGTGGATACCTTGCAGTGGTAGAGGAAAAGAAAAGTGTAAGTACCCTAACACTAGGGAATGTCCGACGTACCAACTCTTGCTGGACAGACAGATAAGGAGTGACGATATACGTGTACTGATAACTGCGCTAGGACGAATACTGGACAGACTTGAAGAGTATGGACAAGAACAAGCAACGGAGCGGAAGTAAAGGTAAGTCTGGAAGCTAAAAGAGGAATTCCCCATCACAAGTTAGGAGGAACATGAGGAGGGCGGGGGAACATAGGGAACGTTCAAAGGTAAGGAAGATAGAAGATGAGGTTAAGGCAGCGGCAGTAGAGCAGGAGGTAAAAATTGTAGAAGGAGTGAAGGAAACTAGGGGAAAGGAAGAAATGGAGGAAGAGGTATACAAGAATAAGTGGAAGTTGTGGGATATCCAGAGATGGAAGTTCCGGAGGAAAGGCCCAGTCCTCGTACACGGGAGAGATACAAAGGAACAAAGAGAGGAGAAGGAAGAAAGGAAGAACAACCACCCCGAGGAGTTATCTAAGCAATTAGGAGAAAGGAAGGAGGCTGAATATTTAGAGGAGAAGAAAGAATAAAAGGCTGTGGTAGAGGAAAATAACTTGAGTGACCAAGATGACTTAGTGAATCCAAGCCAGATATACAACAACCTTGAGGAAACTCTCCAATTCTCAAGACTGGAGGAGCAACAGACTCTACACCTGGCCATGAGACACATAGTAAGAACTGGTCATGAGAAGGGAGAGTCCATAGCCTTCTCCCCCCCTGAGGCTCTGGATAGGATACAACTAAGGGCAAAGAATCTGCCGACGGGGGTAAAACCACTTCTCGAAAAAGTCGATTAAATCTTCTAAAGGAGGAAGGAGAAGCTCAACGTTGAGTAACTCTACCAACATTTTGTGAAGGCAAACGGTCGGATAGCCTTTGACTCGAAGGAAGCTTTGGCCCAGATGTTATGTGTTTATTCACAACCCATGATGGGATGAAAGCAATAATATAATAAGAATTGGACAGTTGAATGCTATGCGGAGTAATACCGTTATAGAAGAGATTAGAAAAGTATCAGAGGGCTTGAGTTTGGACATCATTTGCGTGCAGGAGACGTACATTACGGTAATTGGAAAAATTCTGCAGATGCCAACAAAGGCGAGAATTAACTCTAATGGTTCGTCGCCCATGAGCGCGATAGTAATCTTCAATACACATATAACGGTTACAAGATTAGATCAATACTGCAACTAGAAAGTCACTTGCGTCGAGATAAGAACAGATAAAGGTGCATTCATCCTGGTCAACATGTACTACCAGTACAAGGAAGATATTGAAAAATACCTGGAGCAAATGGAAGTTATAGATGACGTCTATAGAGGTATCACGGTGGTGTTCGTTGCAAATGTGAATGCGAAGTCACCCCTGTGGTTCAGCGATGTGTTGAGAAGGTTGGTTGGAAGGAGAGGTAGATACAGGGCATACGAGAGAGGAGAGAAGTTAGAAGAGATAATAGTGGAGAGAAGGCTGGTT
>CABFWB010007351.1:13772-25551 GCA_902151455.1 Timema bartmani | reverse complement strand
TGTCCCACTCACAAAGAAAACAGCAGTAATTTGTGAAACCAAGTTGTAGTGCAAGCAAAAGAGCAATGACTTTCAAGTCATCACAGAGATTCCATTTGTATTCATCATACTTAATTTTTTCCCGAAGGAGTTTCATGCTTCCATATGTTGGCAGCATGAACTAGTGGCACTGATGGAAACTTATTTCCATTATGGAGAAGCACATATTTCAAGCTAGCTTTAGAAGACTCAATAAATAAACGCCACTCCTCTGTTTTGTACTCGTGTCCAAGTGCTTCCATAACATAATAAACACCATTACAAAAAAACAGGTTGATCTTCAAGGGAAAATAAATCATTAAAGTCACAATGCCTATCTCTAAAAACACATACTTTTATTTCTTTGTGGAGGAGAGAGATTACAGCCTTTTAATCTGGATCCTAAAAGTTCTGCTTGCCTTTTAGATAGATTCAAATTTCGGACAAGGTCAATAATATCTCCTTGATTAAGTAAATGTGGTTCAGAATATGAACAGGAAGCTTCAAATGTGGGATAAAACCCTACATCATTATCATCATCATCATCATGCTCTACATTCACATATTCTTCTTTTCCATCATCATTAAGTATGACATTTTCTGGAGGCTTTGGCACTGGCAATCCTTCACTGAGGCACAGGCCTCATGGCAGATGGTAAATCAGGGTATGTCACGGTGTGTTTTGATTTAGACTTGATGCCTCAAATGTTTATGAGACAAAAGTAACAATCTGTAGCGTAATCTTTTGGTTCCAGCCAAATCATTGGAACATCAAAATTCATGTTCCGAGAACCATTTGACCAACTTGCGAGGAGTCTGACATAAATGACACAACAAAAATGAGGGGCCCAATTTTTATCTTGGTCACCAATATTGCAACCAAAATAAAGCTTATAGCACTTCTTAACAAGTGGAGTAAAACTACATTTGTTATTTTTAAATGTTACCTCACCACAAATGTTGCATAAAGAGTCCAGATGGTTAACACAATTTCTAGGCATTGTACCACTTGTTGTTCTAAACACTATAAAATATATACTAAGCTACATAAACACTATAAAAATATACACACTGAATTGCATTAATAGCAACTTCTGACAGTGAAACACACATCATTAGATGTTCACAGAACGAACTCTGACCACCAGCTGGCCAGGCGTGCTAACTGAGACAGTAAGCAAGCAAATGTCTGAGTCATCATGTCCAAAGTATGTCATATGTCACATTACTCATCAGCATGGCCTTGAACAGCATAAGGTTGAAAAAAAGAGAGTTTTGAAAGTTATTTCACAAAGCAAGGAGTCTGTTATCTCAACTTAACTACGATTGCTAGCCACTTCGCCCACTTCACTGGAGAGAGTTTACTTACACACTGTATAATCTTATAGAGGGCGTAACTATAAAACTATGAGTGATAGAACAATTCTGAGACCAGTTTTTAAATCAGCGGTAAAAAATACATATAGATTACCCTTGAGTTGCCTTGGGACAAAATCTTTGTTGACCAGTGTAATTTACTATCCACAACAATTTTTAACAGTAGGCCTATACTAACTTTTCTTAGATATGAAATGCATTTTTACAACAAATTTACAAGAAATGGCACACCATATATAAGCGAATTCTATAAATACTAAAGAGATTAATGTAATATATTTCTAACCCTTATAACTGAACACAGTTAAATGTTGTGACATCAAGGCTCCATGTTAGCACAACTTTCTACTAAAAATAAATATGTTGAGAGGGGTGCTAAAATTTAACTATCTTAGGCTATATATTAAATACCTACTTAATTAGTATTTGGTAATACTTACTTAATACTTGATCTTTCCTATGGAGTGAGCTAAAAACAGGAGACATGCTCATGTCCTTTGTATTACTTACACTGATCTACTACCCTACCTTTGAGATGGAAGTTCAATTTATTATTCACACAACTAAAAGTTTATTTAATATTTGAAGGCAATTTAATCAAAACTATAAACTAACAATTCGGAAGTTGTATCAATTTTTCAACCCCCCCTAAATAATCAAGTCTGCATTCTAGATCACATAGATTCAAGCTTTTAATTATGAAATTATTAATATTAATGGTAAGCATATATTATGGTGTATACTAAGGGCAATCATAATGAAGTGTAGTGTTGTTTTGAAGATATGTGATACAAAAAATATTTTTCTCATTCATGAGCTCAAATAGTCAAAAACATTATTTCTCATTAAAGTCCCAGAACGTCTCACACCTCTCAGTTCCTTACAGGTGCAAGATCCAAACTTGGTAACTACAAGAATAGTTTATACACAAAATTAATCACTAAATTTTAACATTTTATGGTTATTTATTTATATTTATATTTTTACCGAAATGGTTTTCCAAAGTACTCTTAATTTATATACTTACATCATCCATATAAGCACATTTGGGAATTGCCCCATATAAAATAGATAAATGAAAAAATTTAATGGGCTGAATTTATAGAGTATTCATTATGGCTGACTGAAGAGTACAATTCTCACAGTTACACTGGGTCATGGTAACATACCGATCACTGAGTGTTTGAGTGAAAAGATCTCAACATACTATCATAGCAAGGCCATTCAGTGTGCTTTTAATTATAACAACCACATTTATAGTGAATTCAGGGCATAAAGGAAGGAAGTGGGAGTGTGTGTGAATGATGTATTAAATGATTAAGTGGAACAAATCTAAAAATAATATAGCCTATGTCAATTATTATGGCTCACTAACTTTTTTTAGTAAACATGTTGAGCAGGGCTATTATTTTACAGAAAATATAACTATATTGAAGAAAATACTTCACAAAGTGATAACAACTTGACACAATTGTTTGTCTTTGTTGTTCCTATCCTCTTCCATACGTACATACTATGAAAGTTAGCAATATTACTTTGACGGACTACACAATGGCCCTATCATATAAGCTGTGCCATAGTGGAACCATGCAAGGTAAGCTTGCTACCTTTGTCTGTATACAAAGGTTACTTTTACTTCAAAAGTTTTTCTTAAATGATTAGTTTTCTTTACACAAACTATATTAAGGTTTTCCTACTTGCTTTTGTTCCTTTAAATTAGTCGAAACATAGTGTTAGAGAAGATAAATATTTAATTTTTATGTCTAATCTAATAGAACAGAATACAACATTTAAAAGTTATCTAAACACACACATATTTTCGGGAGTATTTGTTTGAACATAGAAAAAATTTATCACACTTATTTTTAAAGTGAATGTCTAACCTCTTTTTTCATAACTAGACATTTCACCTCACGCTAAATCTTACCTCTATAGTGGTGAGCCAGTGTGAGATGTGTTATTTATTTATAGTTCAATTGATGTTCCTTCAAATACCACAGCACCTATGGATCCAACTTCTTTATTCACTCATTAAGTTCTTACATTTGCTCAGAGCTTTAAAATATTGTTTTATTTATATCTAACCCATGAGGAAAACCACCCAACAAATTATATATTAATTGTAGTTTAAATACTTTAAAATGTATATAATTTTCAGCTTTGGTACTTTCCCTAACTACCTTTTTAGTTTCTGTTTCTAGGAGTAACATGCCTGAGGTAGAAATTCTCCAATGCAACCTCTATTATTTGTATGAATTGTTGTATATGAATGTAACTTTATATGAATAATATATATACATGCATTATATATGATATATTGTGATTTGGTGATAAATTTAATTGATTTTAAATAGTACTGTGCGAGAGTGGCATTCTCAGGTGGGAAATGACTATTTTATACTGTAACGGGTAAAACTTTAGGGTCATATTTATTTTTCAGATTTATAATTTTCGTCTAAACTTAGCCTTCCCATTCATGCTAGTAAAAAAATTAAAATAATTTGATAGTTTCTATTAAGTTTAATGTAGTGGCAAATGTCAAAAAAATATTTTTGAATAGTTTCATGAAAAGGGGAAAAAAAACTCAATTTGGTTGCACACAATAAATTTAAATTCTTTAATCTTGTAAAAAAAATATGCACACTAAAAATTTTTATTTCAATTTATTTTTAAATTTAAGTTTTTCATTTACAAACTAAATAATATTTTGTCTGACAATGGTTGAGTAAGGGATTTTGATGGTATGTAAATTAAAAAACTTAGGCCTAATGCAACTATTATAATTGTGTATTTTTAATCAAGCATTTTTGGTATAAATATAAATAAAATCTAAAAATGGATTTCAAGGTTTACTGAAAAGTTCTTACAAAAAAATATGGTGTAAATTTTAATAAATACTTAAGCAGTAAAACATCAAAATAGTCAAACTAATCTGAATAAATACACAGTCGTGACTTTAGTTGCAACTTTTTTTATATTCTATATATTTTCTTGCCCGTGTTTCATTAACAACCACTTTCTCGAATTTGTTCCCGAAGTTCGAATTCCTGAACAGCCCTAATTTTAAATGAGTATTTAAGTTGATTTAGAATATTGAAACACTATTATTTCATTAATTTCACCCAAAATGTATGAATAAGGACAGGAGTGTTAAATAAATATTTTACTATATCAGGGTGTCTACTGGGTCACAAAAGTCATGAAAAAGTTAACAATTGCAAAAAAGGTCACGAAAGTCCCTGAAAAGTCACGAATTTTCAATATTTTAGTCAAAAGTCTTGAAAATATTGTTGTTTGAATTTCCCGCGCATCGTAACAACGCAAACTCGTCGAATGTCAAGTTACCCGTTACCCATTACCCATGATGCCATGCGCTAACTGCCCCATTGTTTTTACCATGATACCAAAGACAAAGTTAACGTTTGCCATCTAGTTAAAGTTTAATGTTGCATGTGAGTGCATTATGCCTATTTATGCATTATATAATGTTCAATCATTTACTGAAGAAATTTTGTGGTCATAAAAGGTCACCAAAAAGTCACTAATTTTGGTTTGTCCAACTCAGTAGACACCCTGTATATTAAGATAGGGATGAAGAAGAAGAAATTGGCTGAGTGAAAAGTTGCTCTTGATATAGCAGAATATATTAACTAAAAAAAAAATCAAAACAAAGCACACTTATTTTGGAAAGGTGGGGAAAGTAATAGTCCAGCAGGTACTTGGTTCGAGAAAGACTATGAAGCCCAAAAGGAAATTTGGTCTTCTATTCTGCCGCACCTTAATGCGGGCGTATTAGTTCCTACATATCTAGCCAAGACTGTGTAGAGTGCACCACCATTCATTTTTGTCACAGCCGCGCCTGAGCTTGTAGCCTTGAGTATGGTATCTCCCTCATCTATATTGTTGGTCCTCTCTCCTCACATGTGCCTTATACTCGACCTTTATCTGTTTGATATCACATCATCTACCACACATTTCCTAGAACTGACAGTTGTCACAAGCAGCATCTTCCCGGCCTATGTCCTTCAGACTAGGCTTTTATCTGTTGCACCCTTACTAAAATAAAGTCATCACAAACAGTATTTTCTAGACTTATGTCACTTTAAACACCTGTAGTCTACAGTATGCTTCTAAAGTCCATCTCTAATGTTGCAATTTTTAAGAAAATGATAAAAGTATCACGATGATTTTAAGTCTCGGTTACAATAATTATCTTATCTTTAAATTGAACAGAATAAATGAAATCTAAAACTAAATAGAAAGTAGGCTACATAATAAATTTCAACTGGTTTATTCGTGAATATTTTTGCATCTCCTATCTTTAATCTTTTTTAATTGAGCTTGAGTTAAGAGCCACACATAAAAAAAGTATAATACAGTAAAACCATTTCAATTCAAAGTCCAAAGGAAATCTAAAAAAATTTGATACATCTAAAATTTGAATCAACCATTTGTATGAATATCTAGATAGCTGGCACACAATAAATCAATAACCTTACAAAATATGCTACATATAAACACACACATTTTATAGATGTTATATAAAACACATACAGTACATACAAGATAGGCAGGAAACCACTATCTGATTTTAAACAGCTATGATTTTACTAATAATTTATATATTTACACAAAGTAAGAAGAATTCTGTTCACAAGTCCATGAGAATCTTTGTGGTATACTAAATTTCCATGTACGTGCCTGCATTGCTAACCAGGCATTGTAAGCATCGTGGTATGTCATATAGTCTTTTGAAAGAAAATCCAGGGGAACATTTCCTAACACAGCATTGATACTTTCCTCTAATTCTTCCAGAGTGTGTGGCTTTTGGTGGACTTTGTCTTTGGCCCAATCCCACAAAAAGAAATCACATGGTATGAGCTCAAGAGGACCTCCGGCAGGCTATTCAAGTGGTCCCTGTCATTCCAACCAACACGCCCCAGAAATTGTTTGTCCAGCCAATCACAAACGATAAATGTAAAATGGAGTGGGGTGCTGTCCTGCTGTAAAATAACATTGTAAGCGTCCCATTCCAAACCACTGGTCACACATCTTGATGTATTATGTTCATGTCCATGTACCGGTCATCATTCATGGTGTCTCACAAGAGGACAGGACCAATGACATGGACCAAAATCATGCGCCACCATATCATACCTACCCTATGGTCAATTTTGCATTTTCTCAACAGATTTTTCTGGGTTATGTTCTGCCCAATAATGGCAGTTGTGTCACTTCGTAAAACCACTGATGAGTAAAACCACCTCATCACTCCAAATAACTTTACTAAACAGACCCGTCTAATCACTGTGTCACGAAAGCATACTTTATCTGTATGCCATATGCCTATCACAGCCCTCCGCGGATAATTCCAGCATGTAATGAGGTTTCCAGAGCCAAAAGCTCAGATCTTTCTTCAACACTACACACTGTGTTTCTAGAGAGTCCACACTCACGAGAGGCCTGGTGTGTTGATTTACCAGGGCTGCGCGTGAACATTTCCCTCTCTGCCGCAACATTCTCTAGGGTCCGCACTGTCGACAGTCATCCACTTCTTCTTGCATCTACAGCCAATCTAGTTGTCATTAATTTTGTGTGGTATTTTCGAATTATGCTGGGATGAAGTGTAGCATGTTGATCGTGGACACCTTGCCACCAATGCTCCACAAGGATGACAGATTTCCACAATTAAAAACTTGAAGCTATCTGGGTGCGATCCTCCAAAGACAGTTTGTCCGCTATTTTTCTCACTCACCCACCCACCCACCCACTCACCCACCCACCCACCCACCCACCCACTCACCCACCCACTCACTCACTCACTCACTCTTTCACTCACTCACTCTTTCACTCACTCACTCTTTCACTCACTCACTCACTCACTCACTCACTCACTCACTCACTCACTCACTCACTCAGAAGATTTTCTCAGGGATTCTAGAAAATCGGGGAAAAAACATTTTTGCTAGTCGGTCCATAGTTAACAAAACTACGGTCACTTCAAATCAGATAGAGACTTCCCAACCACCTGTACATACATGAAAAAAAATTGGAAAAATATAAACATAAAATTTAAAACTTGGTAAAATTATCATACCAAATTGCGGACTTGATATGTCAATCACTTGCTTCAGTGGCCACATGATTTAAGGCTTCACTCTCACAATAGACTAAACTGCTTATGACAAGGATATCGGGGTTTGTTTGAATCCCTGTCAGGTGTGCTGAGGGTGGTTTTTCCTAAATGGCTTTCCACTCCATAAATGCAAATGTGGCTACACTTCCTATGAATTCAACTATCCTCATCCGATTAGCTTAATTAGTTCATATTTGTGTAACCTAAACAGGTAGTAAGATGCAGTGGTAAAAAAAATCCAAACATTTTCTTCTAAAATTTGAATTAAATTTTATTTTTAATCGTTAATTTAAATAGGAATTTCATGGAGAATTATGGTGAGCTTCAATTATCCGATTTTTTGAATTAACCAATGTCTAGTTAGCTAAACCCTAGTGTATTTTATTGAAAAAAAAATTAAGACTGTATCAAATCTATTCATGTTTATCATAAAAAAAACACTCCCTGGATGATGTTGAGAGTTTTAAGATTTTCAAAACATGCTAGCTCGTTCCCACTTCCTAAAACTATATATGAAATTATTACTAGGAATTTTATTTGTATTTATTAAAGGTTGTTTTTGTTCATTTAGATAACCGCACATATCACTTCCAAGCAGAAGATGATGCTGATCAGCGAGCATGGATGTCAGTTCTAGTCAACTGCAAAGAAAGTGCACTAATGAGAGCTTTTGATGATAGTACCAAGACTGGGGGAAGTAAACTAAATCAGAGTCATGTGGAATTGCAACAAGCCATAATTCGCTATGTTCAGAAACTTCCTGGCAATGACCGATGTTGTGATTGCAACTCACAAAATGGTAAGATAAAATTCTACTATAAAAATTGTTTGTTAAAGAATAAAAGCAATATTTGAACAAATTAATAAGAATATTACTAAAGTTTAATTTTTCTTATTTGTCAGAGACGATATAAAAATTGGGTAGCTCCTCCTAAAACTATTTGTTAATTTTATTAATGAGAACGAATTGACAATTACAGATATAGATTTGAAATGTCTATTTCCTAACATTTCTTGTTTTGACTGTACTGATAATAGAGACAACACAAAGCACAATAATTTGCCAGGCAGATTATGTCAGATGACCATGACCATGACCATGACCATGACCCTTTAAATACGCACGCCGCTTTTCATATCCGGTTAGTGTGGCTCTACAATGATGAGTGGGATTTATGCCTGCCATCTTTTTCAAGAAAGAAAAGTTGGGTATCTGCCCCCTTTTTTTTTTCTGTTACATGGTCATTTTGAGCTTAAAAAGTATTTGATTAACATTGTGCTTTTATACAAAGAGAGAAAGAGACATTTCTTTTGATACATCATAACATGTCCGGATATGTTAAGATATTGTTTATCCTAATATTATAGTTTCCTTTATGAATACAATTATGAATGTGTTTAATTTATCTGATAGTCAATACCTTAGATATTTAAAAGTAGCTATATATAAGTATGAAACATTGATAAAATAAAGCCTCTTTTTTATCATTTTTTTTCATATTTTTTTGTTTTTGTTTGTTAATTGTCTAAGATGTCACTACACTGACTGAATCTGAATTCAAAATGTCAGCATAAACTATAGGACATATTTGTTTTCATGTATCTAGCTCAAAGCTTATAGATAAATAGTGGCTGAACATAAGCAGGGTAATTTATTAATAAATTGGTTTGTGGAATGCCAGGCCTCCACAATGGTTTGAATCCCACATTAAACTGTAGGTCCTTCATTTCAACTCACAATCACCCTACCATTACACATTAGCATAAGTGCATACATCCCAAATGGGTAGTAAGACGCGGTTGTAATAATAATAACACTATTGGTCTAGAGCAAGGGTGGCTAATCTTTTTTAAGCTAGGGCCAGTAAATTCTTAGAAATCATTTGACGGCCCACTGTAACCTATCTCCTCCTCCCACCTTCTCCCCTGCCAAATATCCACATAACACATTTGATAACGGTCTAGGAAAATAATATTGAGTGCCCTTTTTTTATGAACAATTATTAAATAACTAAAATAGCAGCTTATTTTACAGGATTTTCTGATATAATAAAACCCATATACTTATAAATTAATTGTTTACTAAGAATCTATAATCATTGACATAATTTTATAATTATAACAAAAACTATATAAAATTAAAGTGAACTTTACATTTTTGAACCTGCTTTTTCTTTAACAATTTATCAATGCTAGGTTTAATTTTTGGTGTACATAAAATAAGCATTTTAATAAGATGTGATTCTGTAATAGTTGAATGAAATTTATTTTTAATAACATTCATAGAAGAAAATGTTTGCTCACATATATATGTGGAGCCAAATCGACACGCAAATCTTAAACCAAGATCGTGAAGCTCAGGAAACTGTTCTTTGGGTACGTACTTCCAAAATTCAATCAGATTAGGACCACTTAGTGATTTACAATGTTCTTTAAACTTAGCACAATGTCCAGAGTGATTTTTGATTTCTAAAATCTCGATTGGTAGGGACAGGGAATATTTATCTATATCAGACTCTGAAAGACAAAATGGATTTATGAATGAGTCTATGTTACTCTTTTCAGATGCAAAAGAAAAAAAAAATCGCGTTAAGAATGACTCATATAAAGATGAAACTGGTACTTTGTATTTGATATGATCCAGGGTAAAATTACTGTATTTACTAACAATTTGCTGAAGAGTTGGAAAATGATCCCGTTTGCCCGGCTCTAAATTATAACAAAATAGTCTTAGCTTTATTGTAAAGTCATTGACTTCACTAAACATTACTGGAAATAAAGAATATTTACCTTGCAACTGTATGTTATGAATATTCAAATAATGTGTGATATCCACTAAAAACCACAAAGCCAATCTGGATCTTTAAGTAAACCACATTCCATAGACATAACAATTTTCATCTCCAAAAATGAAAGTACCTGTTGTTTGAATTGGAAGAAACGCGAAAGAACTTCTCCCCTAGAAAGCCATCTAACTGTGTTGCGAAGTAAAAGTTCACCATACTCCTTTATTTCCTCTTCAAAAAGTTTCTTGAGCTCTCTTTGGTTGAGTGCACGTGATCGAGTAATATTGACACAACGTAAAACAGGATCAATAACACGATAAAAATTCATGTCTCTAGCACACAAAGCCTCTTTGTGAATTATGTACAGTGATTTGAAAATAGCTTTCGCTCTAAATACTGTTCAAGCAAAGAAACATAGACATTTCTCTCTCCTAGCATCACCGGAGCACCATCAGTACATATACTTTCAAGTTTATTCCATTCAAGCTTGCTCCCATATACACCACATTTTTCAATACATTTTTATACTTCCTCAAAAATATCCCTTCCAGTTGTTGTTGTCGATAATTGACATAGTCCTAAAAGTTCTTGAAACACGTCAACAGTTTCATTTATACATCTTACAAACACAAGCAATTGAGCCTTATTACTAACATCACAGCGCTCATCTATTGCAATTGAAAAGTATTTAAAAATAGCTGTTGTACATTTATTTGTTTTTTACACATCATCTACCATTCCTTCAAAGCGCCTCATAACTGTATTGTGAGAAAGTGAAATATTGTCCACCATTTTTTTTAAGTTTGTATCAGCAGTGTGTTCTGCAAATATAGAGGCTTTCTTTAACAATCCCACCATCGAAGAAAGGTTTTTTCTTCTGATCAAGTAGAAATGATATTTCTTAAGACGCTTGAATCATATTCTTCATTTCTTCACTTTATTTAACAAACAAGTTTTGCTGGCAATGAAGTCCTCTTTTTCTTTAAAATTTAATCAGTTCTTAAAGCCAAAATCTGGAGGGAATGATATATTAAATGCATTATGTGTTTGTTTGAAATGTCTTTCAAGATTGTATTTTTTAGTACTAGAACTATCACTGAACATATAAGACCAATAGGTTTCGATACCTTTCCCATTGCAAACAGAAACTGTTCCTCCCATTCTTAATTAAATGTCTGTAATGTCATATCACTTTCAAATTTTCTTTTTCACGGGCCATTGTATTTCACACTTCAAAAGTGTACTACAAATAAAATACACTGAAAATAAAATACAAATTACTACGACTGAAGAACATAGGCGCGTAAACTGGAACTAAACACTAGTAACCAGAGTCACTATTAATAGTGACAGGGAGGGTTGGAATTGGTGTGACAGGTACGTGGATTCCCCCTACACTATCGTTTTTGGTATTACCTCCTTTTACACAGTAAAGAAAGCAGTGGTGGTCAACCCGGGGGGG
>CABFWB010007351.1:0-13699 GCA_902151455.1 Timema bartmani | reverse complement strand
TTGGGGGGGGGGGGGGGGGGGGGGGGCCTTCAATATGTCTTGGCGGCCCACTGGCCATGGGTTGACCTTCCCTGGTCTAGAGAGTATGCAAAAATCACTTTTGTGGGAAAATAAGCCCGAGTAGACCCATCCAGGATTCAATTCCAAGTCAGAGCTAGATCAAAGGCCAACACAGTGGAGCTAAATTATATATGTCGGTGACACATGTAAAAAATGGATCATTATTTAGTCGTCACATGGTTTAACTTTTCACTTTTTGTATCAGTATGGATTTCCGAACACAGGAAAATTGGGGCTCGAAACAAGGTTCCGTGTTCCTGTACCTTCTTCCATGCATAACAAAATGTGCTTTATAAAGTGAAAAAGCTTTTTCCTTAAGGACTCTTTTAGAATTGATTCTTTGCTATATCTTTCAAACAGAATTTTAACTCAATTATTTAATAATGATCTTTGAACTAAAATAAAATAAATGGTTCTAATGTAATTAGTGATGAAATAACTTTTCAAAATAGTCTCTTTTTATGTATATTATCTACTTTTATAATGTTTTGTGAGACTGTTCTTACCCCTTTCCCTATCCTGAAAGTCATTTAAATGGGAAACTGAAATGAACAATAAAAAAACACTAGTTAATAATAAGTATGGAATAAAAACCTACAAATGTTTTCTTTGAAGCTAGTATTTATTGCTTAATCCTCAGTTGGTGGTTATATACTCAAATATACATAGCAAACAAAGACAACAAAGTGCCAAAATAAATTCCAAATTAACATTGCTTTTCTGAATATACATTTGATAGTTTTTGAAATACAATATAGATGATAGCAATACATTGTAAACAAACAACACAAGCTTCACTTCTGCAATCCTTCCTAGTTTGGAATTTTGCTTCTAGGTAGCTGTTTTTAAATACAAACTTCACAGACATTTTGTGCTATGCTGTGTTTGTTGGCAATCTTGGAAGATCTATGTCAAACAAGAATCTCAATGTAACCCCCTTTCAATTATAAATAACAACAAGGTGGTAACAAGAGAAGAGTGATCTATTTTACAACAAAAATGAATTATACAAGTACAAAGCTTAGGGGAATGATGTTAGGCGGATAGTGCCTTATTACAAGAGTCAGTGCCTGCCTATCCTTTGATATGGTCTCCTAGTAAATAAATAGCTAACAATGGTGACAGGCTCGAGCAGAGCTCAAGCGCCCAAACAGTATCAAACTGAACCCCAAGAATACCTAAATAGATTATAAAGTCATCTATGATGACACCCAACATAATTCTCATCAAAACTCTAGTAACTTGAAACTAATAATTATGAGGCCACATCATTGCGATCAGGCAGCGTCCAAACCCTAGTTAGGGATCCACTAAGTAAAAGAATAAACACTCTTAGTTTGATTAGCAATCACCATTATGTGGCCCAACAAGGTTTCATGTATTATGAGAGAGATTAATCAAGTTTATATATATATATAGCAGCCCCTAATCTATGTGATCATCGATAATACAAAATTGAAATTATATTAATATGTTAAATAGAACAATAACTTGGCAACTCATGGCCTCTAAACTATGTGACCATTGATAATACAATCACAAATGCTTGAAATTATAATTCTAACACAGGAAATCTGGTAATAGAAATAATAACCTAACATCGAATTCAACACCATAGCGGCATCAAATAAGAAACATGGCAGTTAAAATCTAAGACCCAATTTTAATGTCCCGCTATTACATGGTAAATTGTAATGTATAAATCTAATTATTTTGTCAGATAACCCACTGCGTCTTTCCCTATACAACATGGCCATAGTAGCCTCAAAAATGAGTTTAAATTCTCAAATTGTTAAATACCGAAATTACTTAAAGCTCGGGTATAAGAACCGTGAGAAACAACTATAACTAAGTTTTAACATGGCTTCAAACTAGCCAATAATATCCTAAAAGTAAATGATTTGATAAGCCCAAATTAATAATTTTAAATAAAAATAATTATGCCGAATAGAATTTAGAACAGTCATTAAGTATAACTACCCCCAAACAAATAATTTTGAAATTGATGAAACTAATACGCCGAAAATGAACTTTGTAAAAAGGAAATATACCCTTGAATCTAGTAAGATGTCATCACAATACAATCAATACAATTAGTAACAATATTAACAAAAAGAGCACTTATATAGTACAGAAAATCATAACATCACAAGCTTAGATAGAGTGGGAAGGAGGGAAAGGGGAGAGTACTAGAAGCGTTTCCCACTCACCAGAAAGCACTATCACCTGGTGGAATAAACTGGAAGGACAGAGAGGATGATGAGAGGGTGGTGTGGAGAGGAAAGTCAATAGCAAAAAAATAGTTCTTTGAGCGACCGTCATTTATTTTTCTGGGCGTGGCCTTCCTTCACGAGCTGGGGTGTCTGTTCATTCCTCGCATCAGTCTATCATATCGTGTCAGTGTGGAGGTGACGGCTTGGTGACTACAAGTCTGTATCCAAATGGGTCTGAGGGCGAGTGTAACATCACTTAATTGTAGTGTTACATGTACTGTAACATGTTACATCAACATGTGACATCTAATTTTTAATCTTTGCTGAACACATTGTCAATAAAAACAGCATGGCAAAAGAATAAATGTTTGCCAATATTTTAAGTGTTGTATAGAAGGCAGAAAATTTGGCAGATGAGTTATTTATTAATCATATCACAATAAAAAATCACTGCTTCTCTTGAATCATTATTACAAGAAATCCTAGAGATAAATAAGCCTAAAAAACAAACTACTAACATGAAACTAAAAAAGTCTAGAGATTTATATAAAAAGGATGCTACATCCCACTGTTATCTGTCCTTTAAGATTGACTGAGCCTTTGAAGCTGGTCAATTTTCCTATATAAATTGAATGCCAACACATTACAATCACATCACATGCCAATCTTCTCTGTGGTACAGTCGGCTAGAAATGGTAAATTTACACGAACACCATTGCATGTGCATCATTTCCGATTAAATATTAATGGAGATAAAGAATTAATAGAAGTTCCTAATATTGAACATTGTTTATTAAATTATATTTGGATAAAAACTGCATTGAAAATGCCATTTTTGGCAATTTTAGAATGACTTCACAGATAAGCACTGTGCACAAATCTTCATTCTGCCATAATAGGAACATACTCTAGTTATTAAAAAGAAACTTTGTCGCTTTTTCACCCATCGTCACTGCAGAAAATGTTGATTAATCATTCAAATATGAATGCACTCTAAACTTCTGGCATATCTTAGGTTTTTTATTTTGCCTTTTACTCCCATACCTCACACACGCACACACAAACGCAGATGTGAGCAGGCAGCTCAGTTGGGCCTGCGATGATGAACACACTTAAGCTATGGAGGTGTGTCAGTCAAGCTGATTGTAGGCCACCCATGCAATTGGAACCAGAGGAAAAATGAACATATAAACAAAGTATTGTACTTTATATAGGCTGGGCCTTGAATATATTTTGTTTTTATATTAATTTTATGTATTGGGAATTTATATGTCACACTCAATTAAAGTACTCATTAGGATATGCTATGTTTATGTATGCCACTTTTGTCAATTCTAAAAAGTATTGCCAACACAAAACTTCGGGTAAGCGCCTGTTGGGTAACTATCCACAAACTCCTAGAAATCACATCAAAAGTTGATGATCGGGGATAGCTCTGCAATATTTCCTAAATCCTTTACAGAGAACTAAGAAGTCCCGAGATCAGTCCACAAACAACTTGTGGGTGAAAGAAACCAATACAATAACCAACAACTTACTATCAGGATCGAATAATGAATGTGGTTTATTTTTCATGTAAAATATCTGAACTTCTCATAATATTTATGAAAATATACTATTTTCAAACAATACTTCATTAAAAACAGGAAACTTAAGGGCAAATGTGAATCAGAAATTTGGCTTAGCCACCATTGTGTGAAGACAACATGAACGAAAAGTAATGGCGATCATCTGCTTAATAGAAGTTAGGATTTTTTGATTTTCTATAAAGCATTGAAGTGAAAAAATCTTCATATCGTACCGTTATTTGACTTCAGAAACTATATATAATACATTAATTATTTTGATATAGACCTAAAACTAATATATCTGTAAAAGGAACAATTAATGCTTTCACAAATTTTGGATTATCTTTCTAAAATAACGAATCTACTACCAATTTAGTTTATATAGAATCTGGTGCTACAAAGTTTATTTTATAGATATTCTTGCGTTTCAGAAATGAACTTTTCACTTGCCATAAATAGTCTTACCAAATGTGTGTTATTTAGGTAACTGTACAATGTTTGTTGCATAAAGCCTTGTTCACGCGAGGATGGTAAACTGTCACAATACTGTCACCGTGTGAACCGATATTACTGTCAAATTGCCATGACAACACTGTCACGAATCAAATCATTTTGATAAGTGTGACAGTAGGACTGTCGTGACAGTACTGTCAACTATCACACTCACTTGCACCATGTGAACTGATCTGTAGCCCACTGCCGCAACAGTGTGACAGTGAGCTATTTCCTTTTTGCCCCAAGCATGGGCAGGTGTGAGTGGAAGTTATTTGATTATATAGCATCATTGTTCGTTTTGTGTTTAGTTTTCTTGCAGGGGTTTTGTTTGAGTTTAAGTTAATTGATTTATTAGATCAAGGATTTTCCAATGTTAGTTAGCTTAAGTTAATTGATTTATTAGATCGAGGATTTTCCAATGTTAGCTCCTTTAGCAGTGTGTTTGATGCACCTAGATTATTTCTCTGTGCCACCCATTTTCTAATCCACTTCCTTTTTTTTTCTTTTTTTGTACGTCTATTTACCTCTATAGCCATCAATTTATTCATCTACTCTGGCAACTGCATGAACCTCTGGCAACTGCATGAACAAGTTCCACCATTTCACGCTGGCTGAGGTATCCACTGTTACACTATCACATTGATTTCAATCCAATGTATGAATGGAGACTGCCGATGCAGTAACTTTCACTCACTATTGTGACTTCTACGGTTGTGACAGAACTGTCACCGTGTGAACAAGGCTTAAATCGACAGACAACCTCTCACATACTAGATGGTCTATGACAGAAAATTCACTTGTATATTGCAACATAATAATCACTGACCATTCTAGAAGCTATTGTTGATTATATTTTTAAATTAAATATAAAAGTCTTTTTTTTCTCATCAGTGCCATCATTCATAGCCATCTTCATTCAGCTTCTTTGGTAAATCATTCATAAATCTAGATGTTTCAACACATGTTTAAGACAATAGTGGGCCCTACTGTTCACAGAAATGTATTTTATATTGAATACACATACATTTCAATCAGTTAAGTCACTAACGTACATCTTTGTTTAAAGGAAAAAGGACGAATGAAACATTTTGCTTTGAACTTTTTTTTCTCCAATTAAGTTACACATTTCGAAAATCTCCATTAAATTGTGAAAACTGAAGTTTAACATGCAGACACTTGAGAGGATTGTCATGTTAGTGATTACCGGTAGTGTTCTTGACCGTTAGTGGGGGTGACACATTTGAATATTTTTATATGCACATAATTGACATTCATAAATATGCCATGCTTTAAATCACCCGCCTCGGTGGCGTAGTTGACTAACACACTGGTTGTTGTTGAGCCAGACTGCTGAGGACAGGGAGATCGAGGTTCAAATCTCGGTCGGGTGAACTGGGGGGAGGGGGGGTTCCTGAATGGTTTTCCACTCTCCCTCCACACAAATGTGGGTTCACTTCCTCTAAATTAAACCTTCCCAATTCCTAACCCATTAGAGTAATTAGTACTTAAGCATATAACCCGAACGGGTAGTAAGACGCGGTGCTATTATTATTATTATTATTATTATTATTATTATTATTATTATTATTATTATTATTATTATTATTATTATGCCATGCTTTAAAACAAAGTAAAAAGATTATATCTGGAAAAAAATTAAAAAAATCATCATCATTGTCAATATCCTATTTGGTTAGGTTATCTGTTTGGCACAGCTGGAACTTGATACTACTAGCTACTTACAATGAATTTTTATTTTGTACCAAAAAAAAGTACATAATAAGCAAAGTGCGGCTTTGGAATTATGCTTTAAACAAAAATTAAATAACCTCTCCAACTTTTCAAACAATTCAATTTTGAGGGCTCTTTTAGAAGCCTAAAACATTTCACCCAAATTTGACAATATCTTTATAAAAGACATCACTTTATAAGTCTTTAGATGGTATGCTAAAATTGATTGAAAAGGTAGAACAATACAGCACATGAACAAGAAAATGCATTTCAGTTGTCATTATAGTCTAGAACTAGTTAAATCAATGAATATTTTTTAGTTATTTTTATTATGCTTTTAAAAGTAGTACTTGTAAAATAAGTGCAACATTTATGGGGAGATTCATTACATATCTTTACATCCAATTGAATAACAAGTCTTATTAAATTCTCCATTAGTTATGACACAATTTTTCAAATACATTAGATTCCGTTTAATTGGGGCAGCCATTTATTTGGTACAAAACTCTAAGAACAGAAACAAAACAAGTATTTACCTTGAATTTATTCCGCTTATTTAGGCCAACTCTCCGCTTAATTGGGGCAGTGAAGGTAATGTAGGCTCACAAGCTCGTGGCATAGATATTCTCTGGGCTGCAGCTGGTTTTGTTATTGTGAAGTCGTCCTGTTTGTTCTGTGGGGTGGTATGAAATCTAAAATTTTAATGATTGTTACGGCAACAAGAAAAACTTGGAGAGGAGTGGAAATTGCGCGTCGGTTTAAATAAAACATCTCATAAGTGAAAGAAGCAAGGCAAAGATCCAGACGTTGAGGATGCTTTAAATCAGTGTTTTTCAACCTGTGGGTCGCGACCCCCAGGGGGGCCTCAAGGGCTTGATTGGGGGGTCGCGGTCTCAAGCCAGGTAAAATAAAAAGCAAGTGTAGGTCCTATACTACAATAAAAATATAACTATTTCAGAGAAAAGTTTATTTTTAAATATAAGTTCTACAATCTACTCTACATTAAAGATACAACAATAGTTTCAGTGAGAAGGCTGTGCCTGTTTATTTTTTACTCTGACAACTGACAAACGACTGTTGACCTTCAACCAACCTGCGCGCGCACTCCCCCCTTCCCGCCTAACAACGCCAAATACGTCTTATTTGAAATCACTGATATAATTTTATTACGTCTAGGGGGTCGTCAGAATTTTTTTACTTGTAAAGGGGTCGCATATTCAAGAAGGTTGAAAAACACTGCTTTAAATCAATGGTTCTCCATTTTAACTAAACGAGGTGTGCGTGTGAATGGTCCTCTGCTAAAAACCAATTCAGAAGAGTTGGCCTAAAAGCTAGGTCATGTAAATTTCAGAGCAACGGATGGTTAGTTGTCTTGATGGAAGTTCAGACATGACATTAGTTACAAAAAAGCACACTGCGAGAAGGACAGTGCTGATGCTACGAGCGCTGACCATTGGAAATCTGAAAAACTACCAGAGTTGCTTAAAAAATTTAGTGCGGATGACATTTACAACGTGATGAAACAGGCCTGTATTATTGTGCTACACCGGATGGTTCCCTGAGCTATAAACACGCACTGTCCGGTTCAAAGAAAGCAATGAATCGTGTAACTGTGCTGTGCTACTCAAACATGTTAGGAAGTGATAAACTCAACCTTTTGGTTATTGGTAAAAGTGCTAAACCTCGTTGTTTCAAGGGGCTTACAATAGGCAGTTTACCAGTTTCATATTATGCAAATAAGAAGGCGTGGATGACCACATATATTTTTATGCAATGGCTAATGAACTGGAACGTGGAACTACAATGTAAGTCCAGAAAAATTCTTTTGATATTGGACAGCTGTACGCCACACCCTGATGTAGAGGGATTAAAAAATATTGAACTGTAATTTTTACCCCCTTGCACCACATCCCTGATACAGCCTATAGGCACAGGAATTATAAACAAATTTGAAGACATATTATCATGGAAAGCTGGTTAAGCTGGTTGAAGTGATTGAGGAAAATCTGCTGACATCATCTTCAAAAGAAATATAAGTTAGTGCAAATGTTTCACTGTTAAAAGCTGTACAATCTATCACCGATAGCTTGCGAGTAATAAGCAGCAAAACAATTCAGAATTGTTTTGCTAAATGTGGTTTCATGACTAATTTGATTTAGATGCAGTTATATGTACAAACAATGAAATGTCTCAAGAACTGCAACACATTTAAAATTGTGAAGATTTTTTAAGCAATGATTATAACCTTCAATACCATGATGAAAACTAAGATTGTGAGGATACAATTATTGAAGAAATTGTGGAAAAAACTCTGAGACAACAGAAGAACATGAAACTGATGACAATGAAACACCTAAGCGAGTGACTAACCAGGATGCTAGGAAATATATCGCTGAATTGAGATGCTACTTATTGCAGGAAGGCAACAACGGCAGCCCTTTATCAGCACTAAATACCTGCGCCGACTTTGTACAGGTGCAGTCCATAAAGAAAACACGTCAGGGTACACTTGATCATTTTTTTCAAAGAAAGAACTCTTAAGTAATGTGTAACCCTTACTTGACACATACAAGTATGTACTGTATATTCATTTATTCATTCTACATATATACATTTTGTTTGCTTTTCACTTTAGTTACAGTATTTTAAAATAAATGTTTGTACCATTAAAACTTCCTTTAATTAGGGCAGCCGCTTAATTGGGCCAGAGTATTAGTTTTTCTTAAATGTCAAAACTCTAGCCAATGAACATCTATAGTAACAATTGTATCCTTGTAACATATTAATGCCTTTATTTCCCTAATTATATACATAGTGATGTTTCTTGTTTTGTAATATTATTATTGGGAGCAAGGTAACTAGTATAGCCAATAAAGTTCATGCAAAGCTTAGATTTCACATACATATAAATGCAAAGCTTAAACTAGGAATTATTCAAATTTATAGGATGGCCACCTATTTTACAGCGGCAATGCATTCTGTTCTGTACACATGCAATTTCTAGACAAGGATCTATGGCTGGCTGGTGCATGAGCCATAGTTCATCCGGGGACAATCAATTGATTAGTAGCTCACTTGTCTCCAGTACTTCATCAGAGGATATAATTTTATGTATAACTTCTGCTTGTTTTAAGAATTTAGTTTAATAGGGTATTTATTGATTGCTATGATATTATGTTCACTTGTTAAGTTTCATAAATTATTGGATGTACAGAATTATATAATTAAAGTAATTAGCTATAGAACACCATATCTCAATTATTAATTTAATGTGGTTTCCCCATCCTCTATATGAAGATAGCTGGCTACAACATTTATTTCACTGGTGGTCACTAATGGCATTAAAGCTTTCAACATCATCATCAATCATACTAATTTACTAATGTTTTATTAGAACAATTTAATTATTTTGTTTTAGATGCAACATGGCTCTCCACCAACTTTGGCATTATAGTGTGCATCGAGTGTTCTGGTATCCATCGAGATCTTGGAGTACACATTTCTCGAATTCAATCTCTCACGTTAGACAATGTGGGTACTTCTCAACTATTACTAGTGCGCCATATGACCAATGTCTTGTTCAATGAGATTATGGAAGCTACTCTTCAACAATCTTCAAAACCTACTCCATCTAGTACCATGTAGGTGTCAACATCATACATTCACATACTTGCTTAGCTCCTTATAATTATTGACCTTTAGTTCAGTAAAGAATAACAAATAAACTGTGGGATGTTGTGCTTCAACACTTTCCAGCAGAGTTAAGTTTGTGATTGTGTGTTTGATGCCAACTTATTCCTAAATTGGTGCACTGGTAACTAAACATTCGATAATGAGATCTCCCATCCTCACTTAATGCAAAAGCTGATTCATTTAGTTAAAATTCATCTTTTTCCTGATTCATTAGATTGTTCAATATAAATGTTATTTGGAAAAGAGCGCAAGGCTAATTCGTGGTTTAAATTAGGAGGAATAGCCAGCACACTTACCTGAGTGGTACTGGAATATATATATTATTTGGATACAACACAAAAAAAAAATACATTTTACATTCAAGCTTTTGCTACAATAGATAGCTTCTCCATGTTCATTGAGTAAACTACCATTGGTTGGAATGCAAGGTTGATTGTATAGAGTAAATTCTAAACAATTTCTACCCCAATATCACTATAGTAAGTGCACTGGTTGGCTACTCCTCATGATTTAAACCACAAGGTTGTTTAGTAAAGTTCTACAAAAATATTTAAAGTTTTAATCAATGTATGAACACCTATTGCACATGCAAATAAGCCTTATGTTTATTTATATTTAGACAATACTAAATACTTTTGAAAACTAACCGGTTCTTTTAAGGTTCAGTTTGACCGGGAGCTTAATCTACTTACATAAAAAAAGTATGTTACATAGAAACAGTTTTCTTTAAAAGTACATATTTATAGAGAACATTAAAAAAACTTCTTTTTTTTTGTGAATAAATAGTTTTGCATAGATTAAATTCAAAAATGTTTCTATATAAACAGTGGAGAGTTTCAACACAAATCTCCAGCATTGCCAATGTATAGTGGTCAAATGAAAAATGGAGCTCACTTTTTTATTCTGGGAATGATTGTTAAATTCCCCGATTCTCTCTTTAAGAAGAATAAAGGGTTGAGGGAGGGGAAAAAAAATACTGAGAAGCAGACTTCCCACTTAGGATTTTATCATTTTACAAAGTTCTGAAAAGGTTAACACCATGGGGCCATTAAATTTTGTTGATTACCAATGTTTGAATATTTTGTAAAAATAATTAATATGATGATTTACTACAGTAATCCTAAATCTGTTTTTGTAAATGTGATACAAATTATTTTAACCGTTATAAAATGCAATAAAGATTCTAATGTATCCCAAATCCAAATATTTAAAATAATTTGACTATGAATTATATTTGGAAGAAGGTATAGGAAAGGTGGATAGAAACATTTAAAAGGGAACAAACCTAATATGGCTTCAACAATGAAAAGAAGAACACAGTTTACACTTTACATTGCTGCCATTGGATAAAAAGGTAATGGTTGCCTCTTAAAGAAAATCGACCGTCACCACCTAATCCCCCGAACTAGGTTTCATTCTATCAGAACTCATCAGGTAGGAGTGTGAACGCGCAACACAACTTCTTAAAAAAAGGAAATAAAAAACACAAGGGAGAAAATGGAAAATTGTAAAGAATTTTCCATTTTCTCCCTTCTGCTTTTTTTTTTTCTTTTTTTTCCTCTTTTAGAAAGTTGCGTTGCGAATTTCACTCTCCTCCACGATGAATTCCGATAGAGTGAAACCTAGGTCGGGGGATTGGGTGGTGATGATTGATATTCTTAAAGAGGCAACCATTACCTTTTTATCCAATGGCAGCAATGTAAAGTGTAAACTGTGTTCTTCTTTTCATTGTTGAAGCCTTATTGTGTTCATACCCTCTTATATATTTCTATCCACCTTTGCTATACCTTCTTCCAAATATAATACAATTACCTCATAAAGTTAAAAGTGGTTTTCCTTATAGAGATATATTTGGATATGAATGTAATATGTTGTGCTAGTATTTGGCCTTACTTGGTGTCCATAAGCTTTGTTATAATATATTTCTGATTAATACTTGTATTTAAGGCTATTAAATACAAAGTCCTTAAATTGGGAGTTGTCTCTAAAGTATTTAATTTAATATCTAATACTACTTTGAGCCATTCATTTTGAAAATCTTGGAAACATTAATAAACAATTTAGAAATCATAATTAATAACCAAATAATATTAAAACTATTATAAACAAAAGAAAGTACTATTGATATAATTATTTGTAACAAAACATTTTTCCCCTGTATTCTTTTCTCTAATACACAACAAATAATTCATATTTTAAACTTAAATTACTCGTAGTAATCTTGTTATTAAGTTCTAACCCATATCTATATAGAATATGTTTGTGCTTTTAGGGAGGAAAGGTGTGAATTCATCCGTGCCAAATATGTTGAGAGAAAATTTACTCTACAAACATGTGAAGATGAACGTGATCTTCTAAGTGATCTTGAACATGCCGTCAACAACAAGGATCTTCATCAACTTCTACAGGTGTTTGCTGAGGGAGTGGATTTAGCTTCAGCATTACCTACAAGTGTTAGTTACATCTATCAAATTTTAAATAAATTCCACCAACTTATTATTATTCATGCACTATTCATTTTATGAAATAATTTACCTTGTAGCTTTATTTGGTATAAACATAACTTTGATTGTACATACTTAGGTATTGCAGAACACAAAAATGTTGAATTTTATTCTTTTTGACTATTATTTGGCACTTTCAGTCTTTGTTATTTACTCGAGTACATATTTTCATACCACATCTCACTATATCATTTATTAATAATTATTTTATGTATACTCTTTTCTGCAAAGGAGATCAGTACTCCCCTTCATGTGTGGTCTTGGCTAGGAGTAGGAGTCACTTTAATACTACTCCATTGATCTGGACCTCATGTGGATTATCATTATCCAATTGGACATACAACTTTATCAAAGAAGCATAATTGATGAGAAGTAAGAAGGGTGGGTGCAAGAGATTTAGATTAAAGTGGGATCTAAATTCAACTCTTGGAAGGTTGCAGAAGACCCCAATGCATGAAGTTGGTGATGATAATAAGTTCATTATTGAACTGTGGGGAGATGAGATGATAAAGCTAAAATTTAAAGTGAATATGTTAGTTAGAACAATCTGTGGGGGTTGCACTGCTATATGGAGTTGAGTTGTAGGTTTTGTTGGTATATCACATGGACAAAATAAATTATGATAATATGAGTGGAAGCTTAGTGCACTTAATATTTTGATCAAATGACATGGAAAGTTGTGCTTTCATTTTTAGGTAAAGGAGAAATAAAATGGCCAAAAGACACAAAGAACAGCTCTCAAGATTCTATATAATGATTAGTAATATTATAATAGTGTAAGGCAGCTGGCGGATGAATGGCTATTTATAAATGATTAGGTTCATCTGATAATTGACTTGAGAGAAAGGCAGAAGTTAGTCCAAATAAAAATCTTACAGTAGCACCAGGGTGTCTACCATTACTGGAAATACTGGTAATATACTTGATTTTATTTTTGATACTGGAAATACTGGAATATACTGGAATTTTGAATCAGATACTGGAAAAATATTCAGCCTTTTTACATTGAGTGTAATGTTGGATTAAGCATTTTGAGACTCCTGATAGTTATATTTTCCCCACCCCTCAATTATTCCCCCTTTGGTCTACCTTGTTTGCCACATGATTAGTTGACCTCGTAGACGACCTTACAGTGGGGATGTTTGCCTCACTTGCTGGCCTTTCTATTCTCAGTCTCTACACTAAGCCCTCCCTCCCCCCTTCCCCTTACATACTAAAGAAAGAAACAACTGTTTTGACTACACTAGCAGCCAACCCTCCCTCCCCACCAAACTTTTTTCCAGCAATAACCATAATGAGTGATGACTTACTAGTAACTGTTCAAGTTCAAACACCACTTCAAACTATTGGTGTACTGAAACGACTCTCTCTCGTTCCTTCGTCAGGAACATCGCTCTAGAAGGAGTGGGCCCATGTGATCTTAATGTTAAAAAAA
>CABFWB010007350.1:13298-25559 GCA_902151455.1 Timema bartmani | reverse complement strand
ATGTAAAAGATGTGCAAAAACCACAAAAAGTAAAAATTTCAACCTGTTTGTGGCACCTCAAAAAATTATTTGTTTGATTTTATTTTTTGTCAATTGACAACAATAGTCAAACATTTATTTTTATCTTTGTTAGAAATTTTTATTCAAAAAATTATTGTCTTCTTCAATCCGTTTGCAGCACCTCAAAAACTTTTCTAATTGCTTTGATGTTTTAGTCAGTTCATTACATTAGTAAAAGGCAAGTTTATATCGCTATTAGACATTTGAATTTAATAAAACATTTTTTCATTCCACCCTAATGGCATGTTCTTCCCCTATCTAAGGTTGTAATGATGCATTCATATAGGCTGTGTATCAGCTGAGGAGTAAGCAGTGTTGCTAACTCAACTAAAAACTTCCTTTCTTTTATTATGTTTCATTTTGCTAAAATTATATATTTCCTTTACAGCTGACAATCTATAAACAAATGGAGGGAATTAATGCTTAGAAAAGCAAGTTTCAACCAAACAAATAACATTTGAATATAATTGGCAACCTCTCTTTTGTACAAGTATTTTGGAAATTTAATATAAAACTGTTGTTCTTGGTTGTGAGCTGGGTGCTCAGTCCCTTGTGGGGATAGGTTGTTCTATTGTCAAACGAGCAATTGTTTTATATTCCAAAAAGGACAAAGTAAGTTTTTTTGCACCACATCTTGGTATTCGGGCTGTCCAATCTGCACAGTTACACTAATGGTGTAGGAATGAGGGAGATTATCTGTACCTGTATGCAGGTAGTGGGAAAATATTCAGGACATACAAATTGACCTGGAATTAATGAAACATCACTAGTCCAGTCAAATTAGAAAAAAACAACATTAATCGCTAAAGATCTGAAATTTGGAATACATGCTTATTACGGCTTCCCATTGAACATACTAAAAGTCCCCATCAAAATCTGTTGCGCTCGAGCCGCCATCTTGAAAAAACGGTACACTTTTTCAGTTTTTTGCCTACATCTCGGCAACTATCACTGATACAAAAAAACAGTTCAGATAAAAAAATATAGTTTATTAAATTGCCTATAAAAAGCTTATTAACATTTTTTTTTGTATCTTCAATACTTCAGCTGTAATCCGACATCGAATAGAGAAAAAAGTCTCCTAAGCTCTTGAAACTGTTGTGCAAATGGTTTTTTGCAGCTTCATGACCTGTAAAGATTATGAATAAATGACAAATTATTAAATTCATTGAAAATTGTGCTAGTATTTCTTAGATATGTGAAAGTTCGTCTATTCTTACCAATTAATATCGTTGCATGCCACTCGTACTAGGTGTAGCATTGTCTGAAGTCCAATCATCTGGTGGAAGTGGTTCATCGGGGTTGGCATCGTCGAAGTCGTCATACTCAAGTTGGCTGTGAGGCGCATTGAAAGGTTCCTAATAAAACTCCCTCTCAATAGAACTCTCGTCTTCAATGTCGAGATTTCTGTTCGAGTTCAAACACGTGATACCTTGGCAATGTCCCGAAAATCGCTGCGCATTTTAGTACGGCTTTCCGGCATCCACAAGATGAGGTACATCCATTTTTACAATTGCATTAGATTAATAAGAGGACGGAATCTGGAGCAGGAGCCTTCAGTGTCCGAACAGGGTCAAGGAAATCGTGGATCTTCCTCCAACCCCACAGTTTGGTTTTTAGGTGACCGCTCCAGTTTCTTTCTCTTTCTGCTGTATGAATAATTTTACCAACGTAACCATATAGATGTATTGCATCCACAATTTCGCCATCGGACCATTTTTGTCCACCTCCTGTAACTGGGTCTTTATTTTGTCGCAGATCTCTTCAAGCACCGTATTTTCACCAACTGTTTCCACAGTTAGTGAATCGTGAATGAATTCGTGTAATATACTCTCGACGGCCTCACGTTCTGCTATGTCAAAATCTATATCTTTGAAAATCGTTTTTGCAAGAGTCAACTGAGTTAAAAGATTTCCTCTAATAGCTCATGCATAAGCATGACCCGTTAAAATTTTTTCAACTGACAAAGAAGCATAAATAACACTCAACAACTCCTTCAAGCCACTTCCCGCCATGATAAACCCGATGCAACCAAGGAACAACATGAGAAGATGAAAGCCTCCGAGTCTTACGACAATATTGGACAAATCTGAATCTCGACCCATTCCAGATACTATATCTCGTGCCTTCACGTATAGAGGTTGATCAAATGTGACAAAAGTAGTCTTCAAACCTAATTTCCGAGTTTCCTCAACAGCCTTGCTTAACACGGTGTAAATGGTGTCGTAATGAGTCGGTGGTGAATTCACGAAAGGCAAACAAAGGACTTTAGTTCGCTCAAATTTTTGTATGGCAGTTAAAACCTCCATAAACCCCCTCCAGCCAGGGATGTCTTCAATTTCGAAGAACTTTCCGCACATCCAAAGTACATCGGATGTTGACAGCGTTTGCATATTTTCTCCCAACGATTCCAAGCATGGTAGGGCTTCAATCACTATTTTTCAATCCTCTTCCATTGAGGTTTTCAAATGTTTTCAATGACAGTATACCTCGTTTTTCGATACTTTGGTCTTTTGGTGCTGTCGTGATTTTTGCAATTGGCTGGGCTGGAACAAGTGCAGTAGTTGGCGTCAAGCACTCAACGCCGCCCATACTATGGAATGTACTCAGGCCATCCAGCGTACTATTAAAATCCGCATTATCGAATACAAATTGGCAAAATGCTCCTGGTGTGATTTCTAACTCAGGTTGGAGAGTTGCTGATTCTTCTAAAAGTTGTGCTCCGTTGTATGAGCACTAAAGCCCAAATTTGACAGTAGAGTCAACAAATTTTTAGACTTGAATTTCCGGTACAAGAATATTGCGCGACTAATTTAAGTGGCGACAAGAAGGATCGTGGTCTGGTCGGCGATACGATGGCATGGCCTATAGCAGAGCATTTACGTTCCAGTAGGAATCTCACATTTTCTACCTTTTGTAATAACATTTTTCAGGAGGACATCAAGAGACTCTGGAATGCAGCTCTTCACGTCTTTTAAAAATTCATTGCTTGGAGAATACGATGAAGTATCATAAACCTGTGTTCTTATGTCCTCCTGAGTTATCGCTGCAGCTGTTTTTATTATTCGAAGTCGGTCCTCCCTTTTGTTGACTTTTCTCTGTACCAGTGATCCGACAAAATTTTATAACTAATATTTTGGAAACAAACAATAGCAACCTTTTTCTGATTACTCGTAATAGTAATAATAATAATAATAATAATAATAATAATAATATCCTCCCCGTATTTCTCTTCAAGTTCTTTGTTTATTGTACGTTCGTCAGGAACGTAGCCTTCGAGTAAGTCCAACAATTCAGGCAATGAAAATTTGCACTCATCGCTACTTTCAATAAAATCATATATTACCTCCATTACTGATTTTACATCGTCGACTGGTGGACGTCCACTTTTTTTGCCTGTTGCTGGATTCTTAAAGAAGTTAATGTAACATCTTTCATGGTAAATCGCTTCAACAGCGACCAAGTCCGAAGCACTTTCTAACCGCTGAGTTACTTCTCGACCTCATTTGTCATTTATTTTTCTACCGGCTTGTAGTATACTGTACACTTCCGTATGTTTATTGGCATGCTTTTTTTTTCTCTCATAAAACTGCGAATCGATTGTTTTTGCACAGTAAAAACACGCATTTTTAAATTGAAAACTTGGGATAGATGACCTGAGCTTCAATTTTTTTGGTGAACTAACATGTTCTGCTTCAATGGTGCTGTGTCGTTTCAATTCTAATGCAGCAAATGCTGTTTTCACGAGTATATTCTTTTCTGCACGAAATATGCACAGTCACTGTATGCAATCCCTCCAATTTTTCTTTTTTATTGTCTCCTCTCCTGTCACTGGCATTTTTTAAAGTGGTAAGTCTTTTATCTTTAACACTCACTGTCTCTCCAGTACAAAGGCTTTCCTCACAAATAAAACAATTTACATCACTTGCCATGTTTTTGATAAAATGAATAAAGACACGTAGAGAATATGTGTGTCGCACAATGTTTTGTCACCAGTGAGAGCGAACATCTGCCGCTCGGGGCTTGGACTCTTACCTACGAAGTGGGCCCTAAACGCATTCTGACCTACTAGGAACCCGCCATATAATGCCTCTCCCTTCTCTCTGTCTGTCTGTCTGTCTGTCTGTCTGTCTGAAACAAAAAAGACAAATCGAGGGCAAAAATATAAATAATTTTGCTATTCAATGTCAGATTACAGCTAAAGTATTGGAGATACAAAAAAATGTTAATATGCTTTTTTATAGGCAATTTAATAAACTATATTTTTTATATGAACTAATTTTTCGTATCGGCTATAGTTGCCGAGATATAGACAAAAAACTGAAAAAGTGTACCTTTTTTCCAAGATGGCGGCTTGAGCGCAACAGATTTTGATGGGGACTTTTAGTATGTTCAATGGGAAGCCGTAATAAGCATGTATACCAAAATTCAGATCTTTACCGATTAATGTTTTGTCGAAAATTGGTCTAATTTGACTGGGCTACACATGATTGTAGAACAAACACTTATAATATACAATGGTTGTCACCATCACACACAACCAATAATGAAATTTTGATTTATTATAGTGCTGACAAACAGTCACAACAAATATAACAGGCCGGTTTTGATATATACATTATAATACAACATGTAATAATAATGACAAAAAAATATTTAGAACATAACAATTATTTTAATTAGTAAAATAATACACTGAAGCACGACAGTTAAAAAAAATAAAACTTTGAAATTATTGAAATAAAACCAAAAAGCAAAATGTATGTCCAGACATTTTAAAATAATAACTGCTTTTATAGCTTCCAAATTGTAAAATGTATGTCGAGTAGTGCATCTAATATTGGGTGTTGTGTTCACAGTACTAGAAGAGCTGCCGTCGGGTGGACAAATCATCAAGGGGGCTTACAAACCACCTCATCTACGTAATCCAACCAAGGAACAATCTCATGCTAGTAAGTACAATACAATTTAAACAATCATGTTTGGTGTAGGATTAAAATGAGGCTTATTTCTAAAAAGAAGAGAAAAACCTTTAATAGTAACATTTTAAGGCTTTACTTGTTTATAGGGTATTAAAGATAAACAATGAGAGACTGTATTATAAACACATGGGAGTAAACTAATATATGGTTGTTAGTGTAGGTGTATGTTTATATACAGAGATGTGGATAGTAACAAGTTGTCAATAATGTTTTGTTTTAGCACCGAGGACAAAAAGTAAATTAGCGCCCGATATTAGTGATGAGAAATATTTCCCCAGCTTATCTGCAGCCAAGAGTGTGGAACCTAGCGGCGCGTGGGGTAGGAGGTGAGTACAACATTTGGGATCAATAAATATGTGTGGAGTGTCTGCTATAGCATTATTACTCATCTATAAATATGTGTGGAGTGTCTGCTATGGCACTATACTCATCTATAAATATGTGTGGAGTGTCTGCTATGGCATTATACTCATCTATAAATATGTGTGCAATATAACGTGTCTACAATGATGCTTTTTTTAAATTTAATTTGACTTACTTAATATAATTATTTTTCTATTTATCGAACCTTGATATCAAAAATTGTTTAGTATTATAAATAATAATTATACTGTTGTAATTTTATTATTATAATAATCAGATGGATATTAGCAATACACATTAGTAAAACTAATAAAATGATGAAATTTTGACCGGGATATAATATATCCCTATTTCCTATAAGGTTTTTCCTACAAAAATTCTACTATAACAAATATTGTGTTACTTCATTGTGTGTAAAGGACATCACAATTTGAATTCATAGTTTATAGTATCAGATCACGGGATTGTTTTTGTTCCAGAAGACGTGATGAGGGGAACTTTGAGGAAGTTCGCAATAGTAAATCCCACTCGAGTCGTTTCGGTGAGACTGGAAACAAAGCAGCCAGTGGTACGGGCCCCAACCTCAACCTGGGCAACAAGTTTGGAGCACTTAGTCAAGACCAAAGCTGAATAACGCAAGAAAACTCTTTCTTTTGATTTTATAGAAATGTTTTGAATGAAAAAAGGCGAGAATATATATAAATAAATAGTTGAATAAACCTAATATGGTTCTATGATCCATGAATGGTGGAAGAACACATTCATGATTACTCTTTATTCATTTGAAATATCAGACTAAAGATGACTTTTCTAGTGCATTACTTAGTTGTGCGCTGGAAACTAGTGTGGATGTGATGGTGAACATTTCTGATAAATATGATCCAGGTCTTAATAAGAGAAAAGTGTCAGCGCCACAGATGAACAAGATGCATTTCCAACTTTATTTATAACTTTTTAATTTCTATAGAATTGTTTGTATAATTAGGCCTAGAACTGGCCTCAAACATTAAAAGGCTTCAAGAGAAACCAACTTTACTTGTCTAGCAGGAAACACTAGCAAACCAACGATGGCAATCTGTCAATATTTCTTAAAAGCACTAGGAAAAATGGTGTATAGTTTTAACTATCAACTATCTAATTTTCTTTAAAAGCAAAACGTTTCCATTACTTTAACATTAAATATATGTAAGGGAGCCACATTGAGCCATTGAATAGTAAGGAAATAATTTCTTTAAAAATAATTAATATTACAAATTTCATACTTACAATAGTATTAGTTATTATTATGTGTTCTTTTATATGACCTGTCCATTCCTTTTGTTATTGAACTTAGTCCTCCGCCTTCTCCTTTAGTTCCCAGAATTTTCTTCTTTTCTTCAAATCATCCTTTCTAAGCTACCTTTTCTCTCAACATTTTCTTCTATGATGTCGTGCAGAAGACAGTTCCTCCTAAGGATGTGTCTGATCCAGCTTAACCTGTACCAAAGAATCACCCACTCTTCTTAGGACTGTCTGTCCACCTGATCTTCTCAAGTCTTCTCCAATACTATACTTTAAAGCTCTCCAAGTATTTCCATACGATCTTAATTAGAGTCCAAGTTTCTGCTCCAAATGAAACATTTCATCAGTTTCTTCCCCAGTTCCAAACTAAACTTGCTGGTCAGCAGTAACCACTTCTATTTGAAAGCTTCCTTGGCCATTGTGATCCTCTACCTAATTTCCTTGATGCAGTAGGCATCCTATGTCAGCAGACTTCCCAGGTACTTGAACCAGCGTTGCCAACACTGTAGTCTCATAAGATTGTACGCGCACCAGGCAGGATATTACGTTTGTTTACATTATATATATATATATATATAAATAAATAAAGTATTTGCCAATTGGCGGTGATGGCAGGCTAACATCTATATGCAGACAATTTTTTTTTTAATGAATAACACTTTCTTTCTGGGATATCAAATACCTATAGTGCTATTTTCCAAAGACATTTCTGAAAAGATACTATATTTTTCAAGTCTAAAGCTATTTAGCAGATTGTTTATAAAACAAGACAGTATATTTAAATTGAACAATAGTATAAAAAAGTTAATGGTTAATTTTGGAGAGTATATTGATATAGAAGCAATAATATTATCCAGAAGGAACTCTTCGGCATACACGTCATCATAAATATAATGTTAATTGTTTGGTAAAATACAAATATTTTATTTCTATATTATAGCTCATACAAAATTTATATTAAACTTAAATAAATGTATGACATGAATGATTGGATTAATAACAAACACCATCTTTGAGGAATAATACTATACAGTATTGCATTGGAAACTGTAAAGTCTACTTATTCATCACATTAATATTTGCTGACTACTGTGTATGTGTGGGCTTAAAAAAGCAGATTAGTGAGAAATGTGTTTGAACAAGTGCAGTTTTATGGTGATTGATATCCTAACTAATGGTAACTAATATCTGGAGTAATGTGATATGTGGGAGATAAGGAAGCCTGTACTCAAGTGCAACTCTTTATCACCATCATATTGTTTAGTGAAATATTAAATCAAAGGAAAAAGATCAATAGGGTCCAGTAGAGATCAAATACAACATAACCAAAATATTATGAAGAAAGATAAAATAAAAGTGGATATATTTTTATCAGAAATAAATTAAAGAATGAAACTGTTACTCTGGAGCCCAGGATATTACTTTTGGCGTGATATCCTAATATTGGATCTTACGATTGTACAGTAGGTGAAATTATACTACAAGTAGTATCCAGATCGTACAGTTGGCAACGCTGACTTGAACTGCTTTATGCTTCTGGTTTTCAGTTTTGATTTTCATTGGCTATTCATTTTTTGAAATACCTATCACTATTGAATGATCTGCATGCCATATCTTCTACCTGTCTCCACCATTATTTATTTCATCTCTTCTTCATTTTTATTGCAATGCTAGATGATCTGCATCATTTACTGTGTCGATGACACCTCCTCCTATCCTTAAGTTGCTACATCTCTTCATGGTTTCCCATACAAGTTGAACAGACAGGGTAACATACAACATCCCTGCCTCACTCCTCTTCCTATCTCTACACTGTTGTCTCTCCATCTCACTCCTCTTCCTATCTCTCCATTATTTAGGTACAGGTTTGCCTTCTGTCCCTTTGGTTACTGGCAATGTTATTGAGTATTTCCATCAGTTTCTTCCACTTCTCTCTATTGAACGTCTTGCCAGTAAAATTAAACCAATGTAGGCCTCTTCCTTGACTTTCAGCACACACTCTGAAATTATTCTCAGCATCCCGATGGTATTTCTGGTTCATTTTCCTAGTCTGAATCCAAATTGGTTTTCTTACACCACACTTTCTATTTTCTTTTACAAAACGATCTTCCCTTCATGACGGATGAGGGTGATGGTTCTGTGGTCATAGCATTTCTTGGCTTATTTCTTCTTTTTTAGAGCCCCCATGTTTACGCCTAGAAAGTCCTTGGGCCATTTTTCTTTTTCTTAGATCCTATTTATAAGTTTTGTCAGAGCCTTTAATCTGTTGTTTCCCAATTCTTTCCAGCAGCAATGCCTAGAGATATTTTAATTCTTATACACTGAAAAATAAAATGGTACATAGTTCATGAACTAAACCAAAAATGTTCAAAATGATAAGCTAACATCGTTATTTAGTTTTTCAATGGGCTTTTGGTCCAGTCATCAAAAGAATAATATTTTGTCGAATGATAGAGGACCTGCAGAAGGGAGACCAGTGCTAGTAACAAAATAACAACTAGTATTGTGTTCTAGATTGTGGTTCATAACCACTTGGGTCTACAGTTGGAATCCCCCCCCACCCCAGAGTTAATGTTATTAAATGAAAATTCATATTGAAAATTTGGAGTCTTAGTTAATATGTGCTGGATGTAAAAGTTGTAAAAAAAAATTAGTTTGTTTTAATCCTTATTTATAAAGTGCCAAGCACAAAAAAAAATCTGTTCTCTTTTTGTTTGACACACAAATAAAAATAAGTCAATACAAAAGTAAATTAACTTATTTATAACTGACAAACTATATAATATTCTGACTTGATTGCTTTTATTTTTCACATATGACCATATAATCGTAAGTTAATAAGGGAAACCCTATCTTATAAGATAAAACATATAGTGAACACTAATCTTGAATAGTTGTTTTGACATTTCTCACCTATCCACTAAGTTGTATCTTAACATTGCTTCAGATGTTTGTCACCAAAAAATGCTCAGTGAAGTTATAGAATAAATATATTTTCCGACAAAAATTTAAAACCTGTGAATCGAACTACAGTTAACTACTTTGTTAAGCGAGAGTTGTCTTTACCTAAACCAGGCTTAATTTACTCATATTCATTTACTTAATCAAAACTTTATTTATTAGGAACAAATCAAAAGTTTAATTTGAAACTAGTTTTGTAATTTATTATGGTTTGATTTTTTTACTGGAAATATTTTTTACATCCATTACTGTTTCCAGCCTATGGCCCGGATCAGTTTTTTATTCAAGCCATATATTTTCCACTACCAGCTTGCTAGGCCTGTCATAGCTTCACATGTATTGGGCATAAAGATTATTTAAAATACTGAACCAATAAAAACGCTTAGAAGCAAGAGGTCAACAACCCTATTTATCTTACAACTCCTCCCCCTTCCTACCAATAACATTAAGTTGGCACGCTACTAGAGTTTTTTTTAATTGATTTTGGCGTTTCAAGAAAGAGGGGTGTGTTTTTAGTTTGATTAAACATTTTAGCAGCTTTTCTAAAAGTTTTAATATGTTTTGTAAGTTTTAGTCATCTTTTTTTTGTTTAGGGCCTGTTCTAATTCTAATAAAACTAAATAAACAATCAAAACAAGATCTATTTGTTTTGATGTAATTAAAGATAATACATCTGTCTTGATCACTTAAAATATTTTATAAACAATATCATAAAAAACAAATTTGTAACAAACTATGACAAATATTGAAAAAAATTACTAACCAGTATTGTCAATTTAGGTGATAACTGGTTTTTACAAGTCAGTGTTTTTTTATACACCAATTTTATTTTATGCTGGCCTACCATTACATTTTAAATATTTCGCTCAAGACTACTAATTAATAAATTACACCATGTAAAAATAGAACACTTTGATTTGTATTTTTCAATGTTTTAGTGAAATTTTGCTTCAATTAAAATATAAGGTATAAGCGCATCTTTAAAACTTGTCAAATGTGAATTAGGTTATAAAATTCCATAATGTTAAAATAGTTGTTTAGTCAATAAACGTTATTTAAAATTTAAACAATTCAGACTTTTCTTAACAAGATAACTTGCATCACATCAAGTTTTATAGTACAATTCAAATGTTTAAACCCTTAACTTGTCACAACCACAACAGATTGGAATAAAATATAATTTCTTTGTTTGTTGGTTTTAAGAGAGCATTTCAAACCCATGTAGGCAGAGGTGGTAGGGACGAATGATTAGATAATAAAGATAACATTAACTGACAAAGGAAAAAAGGTGAAGGTGATACAATTGGGATCAGACAAGACAAAACGTATTGTGAAAAGACAGTCAACAAGACAATTTGTCTTTTGAAAATACATTCAATCACAAGGAGTGGTGGGTGGTCAGTGTAAAGATGGCGAGCGATGAAGAAATAGCTGTTATTCTGTGTTATATATTTTTTAGAAGATGGAAAACCTGATCATGGCTATTGGGTGCATCCAATTAACACTAAAAGACAAGTTCGCCATCATAGCCATCAACATCATCAATGATCTTTTGGTCATCAAATAAATTGTTATAAAAAGGTTTTTCATCTTTGGGAATAAGATGGATTGATTTAATATCTGCCAGTTTAGGACATGATATTGCTTTGCTGTTAGGCCAAAGTGGGACAAGGTTCTCCATCGCAAATGTTGTAGCTGTTGGACGACCACGTACTCTCTTACTAATGTCCACTTCAAAGTAGATCACATCATCACTGTTCATTTTCACATATAAAATGAATGGCTTCTCTTTAACTAGTTTTATTTCTCGTATTTTGAACCAGTTTATTTTACGGTTCACTATCAAATTTTCCAGTGAAACTGTTCCATAAAAGTCATCGTTACTCATTTTTGTAACCTTCATTTTATTTCTTCGGCGACAGTTCCTCATTATTTCCACAGAGTCTTCATCTGAATATAGTCTTTGAACGTGTTTAAGGGCTTTCTCGATGTCACTAAAGTCACTATCGTTTGGCAGATAGCTATTGCCAGATATCAGAAATTTAATTTGGATGATTTTGTAATAAAACATTCAACATTAGTGTGTGTTTAATATTGCGGCTTTGTCCTCCACATGAATCGGACCACAACCTCTTCTGACAAGTTCATTCCATGTGTTTCAACAGACATGAGCTAATTTCTTCTTCTTCTCTTCAGCAGCCCCTTCCATCCATACATAACAAAAACATTTTCCAGAATGTACTCCTAGATTATATAACCATAGCTGTCGTTTATAAAAGATCACATTTGATGGGATTCTTGGAAGCAGTAATGTTTTTTGTAAATCGAAAGTTATATTTTCAAGATTTGGTTGATTTTTAGCTTTGATCATGTTGTCTTTGAGCATTTCACGAGCTTCATCTGCAGTTTTCATATGTTGGTTATGTTCCTCTTGCAATAACAATTTTTCATTTCCAGGAGCACATTCCAGTGAGTCACATTTATTGCATATATCTTTTTTAACACCTTGGTATAAAAATTGAATTTTGAATAAAAAAAAGTTTGTATTTTCCCAAGCTAACCGGATTTTGTGATTCCTTTTTGTATAAATAATACATTTTTTGAACGGTCATCC